>JAGFPH010005127.1:23760-35006 GCA_018207615.1 Philaenus spumarius
ACTTACCTATAGTATATGTTTACGGTGTTTGGTTAACATTAACCAATTATTTTGTTCAATACAAGTCTTTAAAAATTGTATTGTATTTCGCGAGATTTCCGACTTTTAAAGCATATACAAGACTAATTTTCTCAAAGCAGCATTCGACGAATTTCTTTAAAAATGTATATAATTTTAGAAAATTTCGAGGTTTTTTGCCCCCCAAAAGTTGTCCCCCCCACTTTCGAGGTCGTAAAATTAGATTTGGTACACCTACACCATACCAAACGATCCTAGAAAAAAAATCTTTTGTCGCAATTAATGTAAGCTGAAACCCCTCTATATACTGGGCTATAAGTGATTGCAATTCATACATACAATTCAATAAAAAAGACAAATAAAATGCATACAAAATACATCTACATTTTAATGGGTCATTTAATTTTCTGATGAAATGATCTCTTTCACAAATAATGAATTTAATTGAAAATTTAATCTCTATTCAAACTGAAAATCCTAAATTAAGAGAATAGGAAACATTTAAGTAAGTTAGATGATAGGTGTTGCTCTTCATAAAACATTACTAAGATACACTAAAACATGCTTATTTTATCTAATCCTAATGCATTGTAATAGATCGGTGGAGGAAGGAACTTTTGAAATAGCTAGAATTACTTTTTCACATCTTGCTACCAGGGGTAACTTACTACACTAGTTTATAGTTAACATGAGTTAATTGTAAAAAAAAAGGTTACACATGCAAACAAACCAAAACCACTTTTCTGGTCCGGTATCAGAGACTTAACGTCTGGTAGTACAAGTGAGTTTAGATAAATATTTTTTGGGATAATATGACTTCTGGGAAAGTTTATCATCAACCATATAGTTGTAGGTATTAATTAGAAGCATGGTCATTGGTAAGATGGATGCTAGAATACTAAATAAGTATGGGAAAGCATCTGTTGGAGATTCCAGAGTGAATCATGTGTAAACGAAGAATTAGTGCATCTTCAAGTTGTGATTCTTTTAGAATAAGTACAAATAAACTCCGGTTTCTAAATGATTTAAAAATTAGTGTATCTGTTAGTTTGAAAAATGCTTGTTATGAATTATATACAAATGAATTTTTCAGTAATTTTCCATGCAAATTCAATTTTATAAATAATGACATGACAGCTTAGGGAAATTCGGATTTTACGAAGCATAAATGGCTGATGCATTATAATTAATATACAGGGCAACTATTATGTGTAAATTTGAAGTAGAAATTATTTGCATTAATGGGCATTGGTTGAAAAGGATTAAATATATTTTATACCAACAGTTTTACATTATGAGTTGGAAACATTCTATTGCCTTGAGAAAGGTATACGAGAGGTTCTTGTATTTTGATAAGAAATAACCTGCAATATGTAATAGAGCAGGATTTGATAAATATTTTAAAGGAAGACATTTTATTTGAAATTACTTGCATAGAATATTCTGATGAAAACAGGGTTTCTCATATATTATGGTTTCTATATATCGTAATACAGATATAAGAAATGTTAACATTTTCCTGTATAAGCTTGAAAGATTTTTTAGTCTACTGAAAAAAGAATCGAACACCAAAAAGATTTATATTGCTTCTGATTTTAATATTGATTTATTTAATACATATTGAAATACAACAATCCATTCATTTCCTCCTAACTGAAAATGGTGGGAAAAAAATAACTTTGTTAAAAGGATTTAATTAAATAAAAATGAAATGATGTAAAGTGCTTTTGGAAGGAAATAGTGGTGAAAATGCTGAATATTTTAAAACAAATATATATTATTTACTACAGCCAAATAGAACTAACATACTACAATTGAAAACAAATGGTTTTGGTTGTTACTTTATTATCTAAATGAACCTCAAGCCTTGTAAATTCTTTAGGTGGTAATCATATGCAAACATCTTACTAAGTAGGTTATTGATACAATTATTGTTTTGGTAATGGTCCCAAAGGAAAACTTACAGGACAAAAGGTAAAAACAAAACATCAAACTGCTAAGTGATTGCACAAAAATCAAATAAAGTGCATACAAAATATATCTACATTTAATTGGTCATTTAAATTTCTGATGAAATGATGTCTTTCACAAATAATGAATTTAATTGAAAATTAAATCTCTTTTCAAACTGAAACCCCTAAACTACAAAATCAAGCACAGGCCATTTTACTCAGTGTACTAAAGAAAGAAATTAGAAGTACAGTAATGTAAAAACATCCCAACGAAATTTTGAAGTGTTTTTCCCCCCAATTCAAAACTATTTTTGAACAATTTCCAAAGGAGTGTAGTCAATTTAAACATCAAAATCTTCTAATTTTATGAACAAATTAGGTTACCATGGAATTTGTACCTCTAGTGTGCGTAAAAGAGTACTCCATAAATTAGTAAAAGATATTATAGATGGTAAATTTTTTAAATATGTAAAAATGTATAAGAAGATTTTTAAAACCTTGGGTATTGTAGCTAAAAAAATGTCTAACGCTAGATTTATTCAGAACGCTGAAAATAAAAGTAAAGCGACATGGCATTTGGTTAGATCTGAATTGGGTTTGCAAAAGGTTGTAAAATTGTACCAAGTTTAAGTTTGGAGAAAAAGAAGTTACTGATGTAAATGAAAAGTTTTTATGTCAGCTGTGAATTAAATGCACTGTATTGTATACAATCTGCAAATAAGTTTTTAAATGATAGGGGAAGGGTAAAAAATATATTCAATCCAGTTAGAAAAAATAACGTAAATAAAATAATATCTAATCTAACAAATAAGAAATAAATTGTATGGGATGAGCATATGTTAAACAAGACTGCAGATTACATTTAAGTTGATTTAAGTTTTATAATAAATGAGTGTTTTCTTGAAGAGATTTTCCAATCCAATGTGATACCAATTCAGATAAAAGGCAATAACGATGATCCAGACAACTACAGACCTTGTTTTACCAAGTTTATCAAAAGTTTAAGAAAAAACCGCTTAAGAGCAGTTGAGTGGTTATCTAAATGGTAGGGGGATTATTTGTAAAAATCAATATGGAACATGGCAAAATATTGATGATACACAGGTGATCTAGCGTGTAACGGAGGCTTTGGATGGGTCACAGATTACTGTGGGTGTCTTCTGTGACTTATCAAAAGCATTTGACTGTGTTAATCACCAGATCTTGCTTGAAAAGCTCTATTTTTATGGAGATACTGGAGTTGCTCTAAACTGGTTTAAATCGTACTTAACACATATGCAACAAAGATTATACTAAATAAAAGGGATAACAATTAAGTAAGTACATATCAGACTTTGGTGAAATTAAGAATGGAGCACCACAAGGGTCAATGTTGGGTCTTTTGCTATTCATTATTTATATAAATTATTTACCAATAAATATTAATCATGTAAAGGTTTTACTGTATGCAGATGAAATCTTGATAATTCTGAAATGTAATACATATTTTGATCTAACACTATCAATCACAAATTGTTATCAGAACCAGGGCCGCATTTGAGCATAGGCTACATAGGCTGTAGCCTAGGGGCCTGCACCATAACAGAAAATTGTTTTTTTAATATACCAAAAATAAAATATTGTTTTAATATGTATATAAAGGTGGCCCTTTTTAATATATAAAACAATATTTTATTTTTGGTATGTTAAATTTTTTTTTTTTTTTTTTTTTGTTGAGGTGTGGGCCCCTTGTGGTAATTCTGGAAAAGTAAGATCATGCACGGTTGAAATATTGGCTTTTGGTAGTTTAGAATACAACAACAAGAGGAGAATGTGCGAGATAGGTAATATAACAGCATTATGTATGTTTCTTTTATTGGGGAGACCAGGGAAATGGCGATCACCCGGGTGACCCGGGTAATGCCGAACATAGCATTTTTTGCTTATTGTGTTTGAATAGCTGCTACATCCCATGTGGGAAGGTCAAATTATGACCGTTGGACTGGCTTCAATACGTTGCGAGGTTTGTTAATGATTACTAAAAAACGTTTTCTTCCACTTTGCTTGTTAAATTCAACAAACATTGGAAACAGGGTAAGTACAAATCTGTTTATATCTACTTTATTTATTCAGTGATGCTAGAATCAACACTCATTTTAGTTTATTTAGCCTATGCTGTGATGTTTAAGAAGTGTAATTTAATGTTTAATATGCCATGAGAAAGAACATGGCGAAAAACTGTTCGCCACTACCCCAGACCATGTTCGCCATTTCCCCACATGTATTATCATGGCATTTTTTTAAATCTGCAACTTCTGTAAGGACAATGGTGTTTTCTTGCTGTCAATACTCGTCTCATAGGCTACAACCTTTGGGCATTACTTTCTAAGGCCTTCTGAAAACTGTTTTTAATCAAGAGTGTCATGTCTTTATGTGGGAAAGCACAAGAATCATCTTTTCAGATGTTACTACTGTATTAAAAAAAGCTTACATCAATTTAGCAAACATGGAAAAAGGAATAAATGACTTCAAAACAACAGGAATCAACCAACATAATAGAGGAATTTTTAGTGAGGAAGACTTCTTGGGAGCAGATGTTAAAGCTATTTATCAAATTTAGGAGGACGAAACTAAAGAATTAGAACTGGTCCTAGAACAAATTATCCCAACATTATCTGCAGTTGATAAGAAAGGAGACGATTCCTTTATTTCTGATGTAGAGATATCACCACATGTATTTGGGCTTACGACTAATAAATTAGGAAAGGACAATAGACAAAAAACATCTGACATCAACACCAATAAAAATTATGTTCAGGGAAAAGGAAAAAAGAGAAAAATAAAAGCAGATAAGGCATCGAAAGGTGCCACAAGAGATACAAAAATATCTAAAAAGGATGCAAAGAAGAATAGAAACACAACAAATCAGTATAAACCATCTTGTTGTAGCACAATTAATAAGCCATCATGTAGTAAACACAATCTATTATGATTCTCATAAGGAAGTACCTGAAGACAAATTGTGCTGTAATAGTGAAGATGATCTTTGATTTATATAGTGAATATAATAGTTCTGAAGATGTGTGCTGTGTTTGTGGTGAATTTGGGCAGGACAAAACATTATGGTCTAAATTTTGAAAACAACCTGCAAGATCTGGACTCATAAAGATTGTAGTTCATGGGGAAAAAATTGCACCTTAGTTGTGCGACTTTTGTAGTGTTAGATTAAATGTAATTGATAACTGTACCAAAGAAACTATTCTGGGATGACTCTGAAACTTTTATCTGCAAACTTGGATAAGCCATATTGGATTCAACTTTTTTTTAAATAGCTACATACCCATAAATAGCACATAATTTCGATGTGAAATTTAACAAGAAAAGCAATTGTTTAACGATATCTTCAACTGTTCTCTAGATTTTAATCATTAAAATTTCAAAATCAAGGAAAAAACAGCCACCTCTGAATAAATCTTTTTGGAGTTTAATTCTTTTTTCAGTAGTATAAACAATGTTTCAAGCTAATACAGAAAAATGTTAACATTTCTTATATCTGTATTACGATATAGAAACCATATGATAAACCCTATTTTCATCAGAAAATTCTATGCAACTAATTTCAAATACAATGTCTTCCTTTAAAATATTTATCAATAGTCTTAAAAAATTGAACTTGTAGATTATTTCTTATCAAAATACAAGAATACCTGTCTCAAGGCAATAGAATGTTGCCTACTCATAATTTAAAATTGTTTGTATAAAATAGATTTCATTCTTTCCCAGGCAGCACAAATATGTATATAATATGTATTAAATACTTTCAACCAAAGTATAAATGTAGTATATTATATGTATATGAAAGTAAATAATACGTATTATATACATATAAATGTCCCCCAAAAATATGGATAAAAAACGTATATATAACGTATACTAATATGTTTTGTATACATATCCTATACTAACATAATAAAATATGTATAAAGTTTTACATATTAAATATGTATAAAATGAGTAGAGTAATATATAAAATACAGATATTATATGTATTTGTGGATACTTTAAAAATATGTTATGTACATGGTGCTCAATTTTGACTGCCGGAAACTTCAAGGGGTTATTTGTCAGCTAAAAACAAGCAAATAATACAATATAACATGTGTTCAATCTCAAACCGTTTTCTGTAGTCGGTCTGAATATGTTTTTATAAAATCCTAAATACCGGTACCTCAAAAGCGAGTAAACACAAAATCATGAAACTTAGCGTGGATGTTGATATAGTTAAAAAGCAAATTTCATAGAAATCTGAATTTCGTATAATGTTCCGTTTCAAAATGGCGGCTGTTTAAAATATTAAATGTCAAATATCTAAAAAACCACAAATTTCATTAAAAAAATTATAAGATACAAAAGTTTTGGAGAACTTAAATACGAATCTAATGGTATATCACTTTTTATCGTTGGGTCAAAGGTAGATAAAAAACTTCAAATTAGTGGCCAAAAATATGGTTATGGCTCTACTTAGCACTAAAAAAAACCTTTTTTGTCCACCAATTTGAATTTTTTTAGTTACCTTTGACCCAGTGATAAAAAGTGATACACCGTATCGTTAGATTCGTCTTTAAACTGCCCCAAAATTTTTTAACTTCCCGCTACCAATAAAGGGAAGTTATTGATTTCGGTCCGATTTTCGAAAGTCGAGTTTTCATTAAATCTCCACGTTTTGAGGTCCCAGGAAGCCATTCTGACTATTCCCGCCGAGGTGTCCGACCGTGTGTGTGTGTGTGTGTGTGGATGTATGTGTGTAAATAAATTTTTGTCGTACAGTTTCTCAAAAACGAATCAACCGATTGAATTCTACGACATGTCATTCGAATGGGTGTATCAAAACTTAGATCTGATTAGATTTGAGAGTTAATCCATCGAGCCAATCCTAAGAAATTTAAAAAAATAACCTAAATTTTTTTTGAATTTTTATGTTTTTTAAAAATAACTTTAAAGCGTGCGAAAAAATCATAATAAAACCATGTATACATTTTTTGTGCTTAAAAAACTGCGTCGACTGCTTTTTTGAAAATGAAAATCGGACTACGCATTCAAAAGTTATCGTTGTTTAAAAATTCACAAATTTTCGTTTTTTGGTATTTTTTTAACATATCTTGCAGATTTCTCAACCAATCAATATAAACATGTACATTTTCTTTTTGTGCTTTAAAAACTGCGTAGAATGCTTTTTTTTAAATGAAAATCGAACGACGCATTCAAAAGTTATCGTTGTTTAAAAATTCACAAATTTTCTTTTTTTGGTATTTTTTTTAACATATCTTCCAGATTTCTCAACCAATTAATATAAACCTGTACATTTTCTTTTTGTGCTTTAAAAACTGCGTAGAATGCTTTTTAAAAAATGAAAATCGAACGACGCATTCAAAAGTTATCGTTGTTTAAAAATTCACAAATTTTCGTTTTTTGGTATTTTAACAAAAAAACTCATTTTAAGCGTTTAAAATTCAAACTAAGCGGGAAGTTCTAGGGTTGGCCTGCACGGTCAACCAATTTCCAGATTTTTTTCCTGAAATTTGCAGTTTTTTTAGATATCTAAATTTAATATTTTAAACAGTCGCCATTTTGAAACGGAACACTATTCGAAATTCAGATTTATATGAAATTTGTTAACCACCTTCATTAACATTCATACTAAGTTTAAAAATTTTATGTTAACCTGTTTCTTAGATATTTAGGAGTTTTTAAGAAACACGTACAGACCGACAGATAGAAAATGATTCGAGATAGGGCACATGCTGTAAATGTATTATTTGCTTATTTTTAGATGGCAAATAACCTCGTGAAGTTCAGACAGTCAAAGTTGGATACCCTGTATTATTACTGTATATACCTTATACAAATTATTTACTGCTATGTTTGTAATATTCTACACAGATTATATCACATTCTATTTTGAGAATTAATAGATACAAACAATAAAAATATAAGTTTGATGAATTTCTAAGAAAAGACAAACTATTATAAAACAATTTTAAATCCCCCTACAACATCGTTCGCTCGGGCGTATTTTGAATAAGCTGTTTTCAAAATCAGCTACACGTACTGATTGTTAGTTAAAATAACTAAAAATAACTAGTTAAATCCTTAGTAACAATCCTACAATTACTTTAACTTAGTAATATTTATTCCGAAAAAAAAGAAGAAAAAAAACATGTTGCATAATGTAATAATTTTATAAGGAAACAAAAACCCTTGCAGTGGTTCTAACTATTTATTTTCTGGCCTTTACTTGAGCATATTTTAGGGATCTAAAAGAGTTTCAGGCAGAAAGTAATGTGTATTAAATGTTTTATTTCATGTTTAATTTGAAGATTTTTTACAAAACATTTTGAGTTTTTGTTTTAACATAAATTTGTGTGCCAGCTTGGCGAAACCACTCGTTCGTCCTTTTTTCGAAGGTCTTCAGGTCGAATGTGCCTTGGTACTTGTGCCGCATAACACCTGAAAACAATTATAGTTCACTTAAAAATTTATATTTATTAGGTAGTCATCAAGTTATTTTCCAAACCTAAAAAAAACCGTTGACCCTGTGTTGTTGTGTGATTTAAAAAAAACTAGAATAAGTTTAGAGTGGTCAGTTTTTATAGGATTTATGAAAAAAAAAACCAAATCCTTACTTTAAAAGTTATAATAATACAGCCCATTTCCGTGTTTATACTTTTTTTTAAATACAAACAGAACCTTGATTATATGTCACTCTTTTAACAATCACATTCCATTATACGTCATTGTCCAACGATGTCAACTTGCAATTTTGTGAAGCATCGTTATTACGGAAAGTGTCTGCACATTGTAGTGAAAATGAGAAGCGATTGTACTCAAAAGTATAGTTAAGTGGTTGGGAGGTTTTATTAAACATATAAAATGTGAATTATGCATTTTAACATGTTTTCATGTTTGTTTTATCCCCAAAACCACCAATGAAATTCCTTTTTCATATTCACTTAATGCATAATTTCTGTTATCCACCTATTCAGTTAACCGTCACAGTCATAGTCACAGTCCCAATAGTGACGGTTAATAAAGGTTCTACTTTACCTAATAAAGGTACTACATTTACATACAAAAGCACAAAATTTGACAAAAGTTATAGGCCTACACAAGTGATACACGACCTATTGCGGAGACAAAACAAAATTATTTAGTTTTATTAAAAAATTAATTTAATTTTGAAGTCAATTAAAATTACCGGTATGTTAGTTATTTTTCATATTAGTAGTTTTTTTGTTGTTGACAATATATGTTTACATGCATATATGAGAGTTGTAGTCTACACAAATAATGCAGATAATCTCTGTGGTAAATTGCAGTGACTAATGTATTATACTATCATAAAACACAGAAGGTAATAAAATATATATCAACAATATGAACAACAACATGTTGCATTTTCTTATATTAGTTCAATATAAGCCGATTTTTTAGTTGCTACATGTAAGTTTTACATATTGCTACAGTCTATTTTCATAAATTAACAAAAACCAAATTTTAACTAAGAAAACTGGCGGAAGTTTACTATTCGACCCTAGGCTAGCCTATGGCAACAGAAATGCGAGAATCATTTTAAAAAATAGCCTAAATGTTCTAACCTATAGTATTTAGTCACAGTATGATTAACTGAATTCAACATTTAACTTAACTGTAGAATGTAAAACAACGTTGTTGTCTGCAAAAATATCAGCCTAGGATCGAATAGTAAACTTATGGCAGAAAACTTTCTTAACGTATAATTTTATAAACTCTTGCGGTCCCTGGTTTTAAAACGTAATGTATTTTAGGATTATTTTATTTTTTCAGCCTAGGCCTAGGAAAGACTGAACGAACATGAACTAGGCTAGAGACCTAGGTTTTAGGTTAAGCCCAACCCATATTCACACGATTAGCGGTATAGCGATTTGTATTTAGGATTATTTTATTTTTTCAGCCTATGCCTAGGAGAGTCTAGTTAACCTAGGATAGACCGAACGAACATGACTTCTTAGAGACCTAGGTTTTAGGTTAAGTGTCTAACCCATATTCACATTACCGGTATAGCGATTTGTATTTAATTTAATACAACAATATATATATACAAAACATAACTTAATTTAAACTATAAACTTATTCCAATGGCGATTATTGAAGTAAAATAGTTAAACTGTCTTTTTAGTCGTCCAAAACTTTACTAGATATAATTCAAAAGAAGCAAAGTACAAAAGAACGAATACGCTATAAACTACTTTAAAACAAATCTTCACTATTACACTAAAACGTATTTATTTAAACATCAAAATTATATGCTAATATTGTTATAATAAAACTCACAACTTACCTGAAATAACTTGAAAAACTGTGGTAGCTTTTCGGGTTTACCAATTTGCTCATTTGCTGACAATGTCACAGACTCACAGAACACTCTGGTGGATTATAATGCAAGTAAAGTCCAGATCATAAGGTGTAAAGTAAGTATAATAAAATACAGCTGCTATCTTTTCTTGCAATCTTTAAAGTCAATTATGTTACTTAATACGTAATTTCGGTCAAAATTTCCGGTTTATTTTTTCGTTTCATTGTAAACTTTACTAATTTGATTTTCTTTATGAATGTATTTATGTATTAATATATAAATACGTATATAATATGTATAACTAATACATATACCAATCTTATACATTGATACATTATATTTACGTATTATATACGTAGTGTGCTACTTGGGTTTCAACCAATGTTCATTAATGCAAATAATTTCTATCTCAAATTTACATAATCGTTCCTTAACTTCCTCTAACTTTGTGAAAGATTTTAAACCTTGTATATTATATTGCATCAGTCATTTATGCTTAAATTTAAAGTAAATTCATTTGTTTATTTTAATTTAAGCTCTCATTTGTCTTTTATTTAATGTTTGAAAACAAAACTGTTTTATTTTTTAGTAAAATCGTTGTTTAATTAAATTAAAGCTAGAAATTTTTTAAAATAAAATTATTTTATATATAATTTAGTAAAAACATAGTTTAATTTTACTATACATTTATTTGTTTAGTTTAATTCAAGTTGGTATTTTTTGTTGTTGTTATTGTATACACAATCTTCTTTCTTGAAATCGAGAAAAACAATGTATTTCTTTGTACAGTAAAAATAATACTATTACAATATTTAATAGGAATCATGCAAAAGAATCTTTCTTGTTTACATTTAAGTGTGTATACTGTATTTTTACACCTATAAAATGTAATTTATATGTGTTTA
>JAGFPH010005127.1:65511-76855 GCA_018207615.1 Philaenus spumarius
GAGATTATAACAAATATTATAAGAACAGTATTTACACGAACATGAGAATATAACAAATATTATAACAACAGTAATCTGCAACACTTGGAAGTTGGAAACCTACTATAAAGGAAAGCAATAGAGTTCTTCATCCGAGTCGTTATCAAAGTCACTTTCTTCCTCAGAATCGCCCGGGCACAAGTTGATGATAAAGTCCTGCACGCTTAAGACGTTGTTTATTATTTCGTTTAAAATTTTTTGATCAGAGTTAAGTTGCAATTAAAAACTAGTGGTCTCAAGTGCAGTGTTATGTTATTTGTATTGGCAATTAATTGAGGAAATTTATATTAAGTTGCAGCGTATTCTGTATTTGAACTATTTATTTCTTATTTTATACTTACATGTATATTGTCATACGGCAATGACAATTTTAACAGCATGTAAATATGTGTAAAAAGTTTAAAAATACAATACTTTAATGAATGAGTGCTATTTGTGAATTTATAGCCGTTTATTTGTTAAAGTTGATGAAAGCAAGTCGTGTTTGGACTCTTTGTTCTTGTTATTTTACGTAGATAACAATGGTAATAATTGTTTTAACTTATAAAATGAAATTAAAAAAAAATATTTCTTAAAGTAGAATGCCCAGTAGGAACTCGAGCGGGGAAGGCCAGGTAGGCGACCCACCCGTGTCTGTGTGGTAGTAAGGGTTCACTAATCACTCAGAGTCCTTCCCAATTCTTACAAACTATAATGTTATCATTCAGGTTAGTACAATTTGGCCGAGGGCACGGTTAAAAAAATCGTACTGTATATTCAATGCTGAGACTGAGTAAACAGCGACCAGAGAAGAGAAGGGAGACAAGTAAGGGGAAGGGAGCGAGCTATTTTTAGTTTTCTAGGAATAGGTTGTAATCGTGACTCGGGCGCGTTTCACCAACCTTTATATTATTGTCATTAATCACTCAACGCAGGCCCGTAGCCAGCCGTAGGGCCCGACGGGCCCGGGCCCCCTCCGAAATTCCGTGAACCCTAAAATTTTCCTAAAGATGTGAATCATGTTTTAAAAATATGTCTATCGATAACAAGCCATATTTTTTATGACAACTTCACGCCTGTGAGACATATATAATATCTCTATTAGAACATTTGAACAGAAGATTACTTTTTGATCTGGATCGATTATCTCGAATCCGATCATCAAAAATTGCGTGTGAAACATAAAATACGCTTTTACTAGACAAGTGTTGGTTTTCACACAGTTTACTGGTGTTTGAAATTTCCCGCGCAATTTTTCGTGATCCAATTCGAGATATATCGATCCGAATCAGAACTCACACTCAGACGACTCAGTTGCAGTTTCGATAAGAAACCACGCTTACGCGACGAAAATTCTTCAAGATCTCATCCAAGAACATGTTCCGAAAAGTAAAAAGAAGAGGCTTATTCGTCTTTGCGAAACAAGATTCATCGAACGACATGACAGCATACTATCTTTTGTAGAACTGTTTCAAATCATCCACATGGGATTAGAAGAAATTTCAGAAAAATCTTGGGCTATTTCGAAAAATGCGGCTTGTTTACTTGCAGCAGTTCAGAAAAGTGAGTTTCTCGTCAGTCTCTTGGTTTGTGACAGACTTTTCAGCTTCACGCTTCCTTTGTCAGTTCAACTGCAAGAAAAATCACGTGATTTGGCATTAGCAGTAGGGCATGTTCACGAAATCGTGAATATGCTTCAAGAAGAACGAACAACTGCAGAAGTATCGTTCAGCAAAATTTTATAGCAGCTGAAAAGCTTGCAAACGATACATTCGATATGGAGCTGAAAGTTCCGAGACTCACGTCGAAGCAAACAACTCGTTCTAATTATCAAACACACTCTGTTGAATCGTACTTTCGGTCTGCTGTTTTTATTCCTTGCCTCGATATGCTGATTCAGAATTTGTCTGACAAATTTCTTAATGAGAACGCGGGATTCTGATCAAGCTTACAGATACTTCTCCCTGGATTTGCTGCAATTGAAAAAGTAGATGGCTTGCATCATCTTTCGCCATACTTTGATGATCGAGTCTCAGAATCCGCTGTAAAAGCTGAGTATAAGTTGTAGTATGAGAAATTATCGGGACTCGAGAAAGATGCCGAGGCTTTACAAGTATTGGATTTTTGTGACAAGAGCAGATTTCCAACAATCAAATATCTATTAACAGTTTTGGCAACTCTTCTGGTCACAACGGCAAATGTGAAAAGGTAATTTTCGACAATAAAAAGAATCAAGACTTACTACTTACGTAACTCAACGGGCAACGAAAGACTTAGTGCACTCGCCGTACTGTCAATTCATGGAAACTTAGGTATCGATCCGAATGAGGTTCTTGAGATTATGGCAGCAAAGAAATCGCAAAAGTTAAAATTTTAAATATTGTCTACTGAAATTGACGCTTTTGTTTGACAATTAATGTGTACGTATGCGTGACTGACAATTAAAATACAGTGATGATATTAATACCAATAAAGCAGTTTTTCACTAATGAGTCCAACTTTAATAACAAATATCCTTACAAGACACCCATCAACCATTTCCGCCCCCCTGCCCCCAAAAAATTATTACTACGTTTTGGGCCCCCTCCAAACCAAATTTCTGGCTACGGGCCTGACTCAACGGAACACTCACTCACTGATTGATTTATTATTCTTAAGTACTGTAATTAAATATTAGGGCATATAAATTCAGTACTGTATAATAATATTATTACTAGATCACTAGATCTAATAGTACGCTATTTTCAATCTAAAATGTGTTACAAATAAATCTTTTCAAGACGTCTGCAATTTTTTTCTCTCAAAAAAGATGCGCCCTTTGGATCCTTGCGCCCTGGAGCGACTGCTCCATTCGCTCATTAGCGCTACGCCACTGCTTAACTTAATAATGTTAACCACTAAATCTGATCTTGCACCAGATTTCATCATGCCTTCCACTTTCCAGTTAATATTTACTATTTTTGAAAATTCCCAAGCAGAATCTTTTCACAGCTACCTCCAACCCAACACCCATCATACTCTTTTAACCACATTGGCTTTTACACTGTTTGTTTATATTTTTTTAACTCTTCTAACACAATTTATTTTTTGCTATATCACTCACTTCCCTCTTTTGTACTAAATTTGTTAATAATAAATGGAATAACCAATATCATTTATTCTTACCTTTTGTATAACTTTCTTTTACTATTTACAGTTTTCCAATTATTTTCATTTGTCTGATACAGTACACATTTTTAACTAAATGAGTGCATTTGTTTATGTTTCTATTCCACAGGAAGCCTAAAGCTTAATTTTTGAATGCCTTAAAAACGAAATGAATTAAAATACAAATAGGCTAAATACCAAATTGACATTTTTATTAAAATCACCAACTTAAAAGTACTGTATTATAATATCACAAAAAACTATGAAAAATAGTGAAACACAATGTGCCAAATTAGAAATTCTTCCTCTCACCTTGGTCAAGTCTTAAAAATCTGCGATTCACTAAGTTGACTAACAGCCCGTCAAGTTAATCAATCTCACAGTTCTACTTCAATTAATCCTGTTTAAAACTACAGAATCCGATAGAATAATCATGTGTTTTTTTTTAATGCATAGGCTTGGACAATTTAAAAAAAAGTTATGATCCAGGTTAAAAATACAACTAAGAATAAGATCTGTTACTAATAATTTGATTTGATATTATTATTTATGTGTTTAGACATTGGTTTACAGTAGCCTAGAACCTGCTCAGATGAAAGTTTCTGAGGAAATTAAATTTGACTGGACAGCTACCTTTAACGTAACATCAACAATACCTCTGCAAACGATGATATTTGTTCCAGCTAAATCCAACATGTAAGTAGTTTTTAGTTATATGCAAATAATGCTTAATTAAAGACCAGCTAGTTATGGCCTGTTAATTTGTATTTGGAACAGAAAATTAAAAGTAAAGATTCCTTTAATTTTCACAAGTTAATTTTGTTGGAAAAAAATTTATGACTAAAAACTCTAATATGTGAAAATACAAATCAATAAAAATAGTGACTATCACACTTGCGAGCAAAAATACAGTTGACTTTCTGTTTTGGTCAGTGGTATTTTTACTGGACAAAACTAGCTTGGAAATGACTTCATTGTAAAAGAATATACTACAACCTAAACTCAAAACGTAGGCCATCATTCCTAAAATATACTCTATGATAATAATCCCATTCACATTTCTAAAAATAATGAAAAATGCAATAAAGAAATACAAATACAGAATATTTACTACACGAGTAATTATAGTAACTTCAGATAAAATAAATTACAATAAAACTTATACATAATTTTTTTAAACTACAAATTACCAAACATTTTTAGAACTTCAGCCTTGCCTGTGTAGAGGACATCCTCCAGAAGAAATTGAAAACAAAAATTTACATGCAAATAAAAATAGGCCTTGTGTGATAAAAAAAAATATTTAAAAAAACAATAACAGTTACAGATTACCTGGCCAAGTACATTTTTGGCATGCACCAAAGTATAATTCAATAGCAGTTACAGATTCCTTAGCAGAGTTTCCAGAGCTACAAGTATATCTTGAGCTAAATAATGACAAACTGTATTTAAGTATAGTTTTGCATAGCTTAATTTACCATCTGTCAGCCATTTTGTATTTTGAAAAAGTAACAGTATCTTTTGCTGTAAACAAGAATATTACGAGATGATTTGCTATAGAACCCTACACATTATTTATAAATCCTTTTACTATACAGGGTGTCTTGCGACCATATGAACAAACTTTGTCACGTTATTCAGCATGTCAAAAGAAACAAAAAATGTAAATAACATGTGTCCTATCTCATTCCGTTTTCGGTCTGTCAGTCTGTATGTGTTTTTTTACAAAATACTTAATATTTTTAGAAGTAGAAAAGATATTCAGCTCGACCTTTGTACACCTATTTTTTACGTAGCCTTTTATCGCTGTACGAAAAATTAGAACAATATTTTAAATATTTTCAAAATGGCGGCCGTTTATAATTTTTAAAGTCAAATATCTCAAAAACCGCTAACTTTACAAAAAAATTACAAGAGACAAAAAAGTTAACTTTTTTAATGACAAACTCAATGGTTTTTTTTATTTTGTCTGTAGCTCAAAGGACAACAGAGATATTGACAAAAAAAGGAAAAGTGTATTTCTTGGTACATAGTTGTCAACAATACCCAGAATTACTCTAGAAACAAAATATTTTAAAGTAATTTTGAGCTACAATAATAAGTTATTTGCATAATGTTCCGAGCACTTTCTCAGCTGATTCCACTAGCAAAAATTACGAAAAAAGTTAATTTATTCATAGGTCTGGAAATGCTTTGTTAGAGAGTTACAGCTAGCGAAAGATTACACCCGTGTTTCAGATTACTCACAGAAACGAATCCCTATTGAATTATGTAGGGCGTTAATTAAGGTGTAAAAGTTAATTTAATTTACGTAAAATGAGCATATAAATTTAATAAAATAAGGCCCAGTGCTGTAACTGCAGTAATTGTTAATACAGGGTGTTTTACAACCATATGAACAAACTTTATCACGTTATTCAGCATGTGAATATTATTAACATTAAATAATTAATAAACTAAAAATTTTATCAAAAAATTTAAAGACACAAAAAGTTAGACAATTTTAAGACAAATAACATGATGTATAATTTATTTAATAGATATTAACACCACTTTATTTGTAATCAGCTGTTTTTTTGTTTGTTGTTTTCTAACGGACGTTTCAATAACCCGTGTTAACAAAAATGTAATTTTCTTAGTTTTATCCTTCAGCCAATAAGAATAAATCTAATTATCCTTCAGCCATACGATTTTCAGCGAATTATGTTTTAGTGGTTTAGTGTATTTTCTCAATCCAATCGCCTTTTTGAAAATCTACACTAGACGATTTTAAAATCAAAACTTAAATTCAATATTAATATAACTCCGTCGAAAATTTAAATTTTTTAAACCCTGACAAATTAATGAGTGTTAAGATTTTTACGTTGATAAAATAAAATTTGTGTAGTGAAAAGACAAGGTTTATGTTGTGACATTTTCACATGAATATAATATTACTTGAATCATTTAAAATTCGAATACGCTAAATCCTTTTTCAAAATTAACTGATGAGTTTTAAATGTTATAAAATTATTCCTATCACCTATAATACCAAAAAACATTTCAAACTCGATGCTATATAGAAAAGAAATTTTTGGGTAGAATTACTTGTACCTTATAATAGTCTAAGTATAGTTCGCTGTACTCGTCGCTAAACCCTCGCTGATACAATACATACAGTCAGCAATAAACCTATGCAAATAATTGTTTTATTTAAAAAAATGGAACTATGGAACCTATGAATTTTGTCCAACAATTGTTTTGTTTAAAAAAATTAAATATCAAATAATTTTTAAAGACAAAACAATTTTTGGCCAAGTTGCATAGGTTCCATAGTTCCATTTTTTTAAATAAACAATGTAATAGTGAATGTATACCAAGAAATACATTTTTCCTTTTTTTATCAATTTCTCTGTTGTCCTTTGAGCTACAGAAAAAATAGGCATTTCCAGACTATGAATAAATTAACTTTTTTCGTAATTTTTGCTAGTGGAATCAGCTGAGAAAGTGCTCGGAACATTATGCAAATAACTTATTATTGTAGCTCAAAATTACTTTAAAATATTTTGTTTCTAGAGTAATTCTGGGTATTGTTGACAACTATGTACCAAGAAATACACTTTTCCTTTTTTTTGTCAATACCTCTGTTGTCCTTTGAGCTACAGACAAAATAAAAAAAACTATTGAGTTTGTCATTAAAAAAGTAAACTTTTTTGTCTCTTTTAATTTTTTTGTAAAGTTAGCGGTTTTTGAGATATTTGACTTTAAAAATTATAAACGGCCGCCATTTTGAAAATATTTAAAATATTGTTCTAATTTTTCGTACAGTGATAAAAGGTTACGCAACAAATAGGTACACAAAGTTTGAGCTGAATACCTTTTCTACTTCTAAAAATATTAAGTATTTTGTAAAAAACACATACAGACAGACAGACCGAAAACAGAATGAGATAGGACACATTTTATATTATATTTTTTGTTTCTTTTGACATGCTGAATAACGTGACAAAGTTTGTTCATATGGTCGCAAGACACCCTGTATAGTATACTAAAAAACCAAGATTTTATTTTGTACATTTTCAAAATGGCAGATGTTTAAAGTGTTTTATATTAAATATCTCGAAAACCGTATTTTGCTCAGGAATAACAGAATGTTTTTGTTTAAAATTATTTCTGTGGGTCAAAGGACAACCAAGTTATAAAAAAAGTAAAATAAAATCTACATTCTTTTGTAATTGATTACAACACCAAATATTAGCCTATACCTATTTATTGGTAGATTTCTGGGCAAGGGATGTACTGAATTATTTATGTGTCTTAAATAATAAATTTAGAGTACAGTATTTAAGTTAGGTAAAATACGTAAAAAATATTGTTATCAAATTCATGTATAGATTGTGAAGAAATTAAAATAGAGAGTATACTAGTAGGTTGTATATATAGGCTATATATTCTAGTAATTTATTGAATAAATTATTAGCGTGGTCTTCCAGCGTTATTCATTACAGTAAAAAATAGCAAGTACAGTTGAAATAATCTTATAATGTGTTTAATCATATAAGCTTTGATTTTAATTCTCACTTTGAAACAAAAACACAGCTACAATAACAAAACACAACACAAAACTGCACATTCAGCTGTTGCTAAGATAGCTAAATTTTCCAATTTAAATACAATCACCTGTTTTTAACACTAAAATCACCTGATTTACACCTATATATTCCAATGCTATTTAAATGGGAATTATTATATACAATCGCCTGTTTTTAACATGAAATAAACAATCAGATTGGGATTTGAAAAGTATAAATTTAAATGTAATGCAGATTTCTTTTCCGTGTTATTGTTTTATTCAACAAGGAAAAAATTTTTATTTAATAGCATTAAAATAATTTATATATTTTAGTTCTAGTGACATTGCTGCAAATAAAACCAAAAGGGCAAATGTTCATGTGGCATTATGGTATGAGAAAACAAATGAAAAGAACACATTTAAGGACAAAGTGGACAGCCTAAACAAATTTGTAAAAATAGACCCTTATGAATATTCAGAAAATATAAACAGTACATGTTCAAAACATTCAAATAATACAAACTTGAAGCAATGTTTGCATGAAATTAAAAAAGATTACAAATTTTACCTTGTATTGGAGGATCATTGTTGCAGTGACTTTATTTCTATAAAGTTCTACCGGGCATTACAGTAAGTACAACTAACATTTTGTATCAAATAGGTTTACTATTACTATATACACAGTGTAGCAATGATTCAATTTGTTTCTCTAAATATTTTTTAAATAAAATAATTTACACAATATTTTTGGCTTTTAGACCTTAAATATGGACATTCGTCTATTTCAAACTCGATAACTTTTTGTATTTATTGAAGTCACTAATTTAACCCTATTATAAGTATGTCTCAAAGAACAAGTTGCCCCGGAATTTTCTAGATGAGTTTGTGCCCCTACGTTAATGAGCAACTAGCTACTTGCTTTTTTCTATGTAATTTTTCTTTTCTTAATTTACGCTTAGTCCTTAATTTCAATTTTGGAATTTGTGCGTTAAATTCCATAAATTCCATGCGTTAGAAATAATAATTTTTCTATTAATTATTTCTTCACTGGCTCTTTCTTATGGTATTACCTTACTCCACAGAGAAGGAATATACAGAGGAAACATTTAAACGGCTTGATAGTACGCTCTAGTTGTAGTTCCGATCTAGTCCGGTGGCCGCGCTAGGATGTCCTAATGCACGTTACAAGAGAGAGAGGGACGAGCGGGGAAGGATGTGATGGTAGCGGGGGAAATGTCCCACTTCCCCGCCTCGTTTAGACTACAAGTTGGGAATTCAACTTTTACTCTTCTGTTATAAGTGTAAATGTAACAAAAAAGCCTATTTTCATTACGGGAAATAATTTCCGTAGAAATTAAGTACAGAATAGTCTATTTACTAAGATAAATTGTTTTATTTGTATTATAATTTAATTCAAACTTATGTTTTTAAATGAGACATACTTTTTGAATAAGTTATAAGCTAATAAAAGATTCTTGAACCAACTTTAACTGAACCGATACAAGTTTTAAACATTTTAAACTTATTAGAGTATGTTTTGTACAAATGTTTATCGAATAATTTAATTCCTGATTTTTATTCACTGACTTACTGAACTAAATACTTGACAGTTTTTTTATTACAAACATTTTGTGTTCTAAGGTAGCTTAGAAATTTTTGAATATTATTAAAATCTTATGAAATGGGTTATACAAATGGGTTAGATATTAATATAAACTAGGGGCTCTGCCCCTGGACGCTCCGCGTCCCAACCCCGGCTCGGCCTTCGGCCTCAGATGGCTGCTTCGCTTCGCTCGCAGGTGGAAAATTCGATAAAGAATCTCGTTAATCTTTTGCTCGTTTGTACATAGGTGACCGAGCATAAATTAGCTGTTTTATTTGGCAGCTGACTCAAACTCATTAAACATTATCTCCATAAGATTAACATGGGAAATTTGAAGGATTGTATACCGGAGCTCCTTTTCGGGTGAATAGCGGCTGAACGGATGATAATATATAAGACTTGACATATCTGTGAATGATTATGTTCAGTTTTTGATCCAAATTAGCTGTTTTATATATAATAGGTTTGTAACAACCAATGTTTGAATTGAATTAAAATATAGTTAGCATTTTTCGTTCATTTTTGTTTGTGTTTGTTTTTAGTTTGTCAATGTAACCTCAAAAAGGTAATACTACATTTGATACTGATTTGATCCAAATCAGTTGTTGATCAAAATCAGCTGTTTTAAGCTTTTCATACGAACAGCTGTTTTTGTGTCCCTGATAAAATCAATAGAAATCTTTCTTCCATAAGATTAACATTGAAACTTTGAGGGCCACTGGGGCGTAGCCCTAATGTCCTAGGACTTTGGTAAATGGCCTAAAACCTTCCCAGGGTTAACCTGTGTTACTATGCAAAATTTCAAATCAATCGGATGGACGGTATACGAACGCAAAGTGGACAAAGAACCAAAAAAAAAGCCCCATAAGGAATAGCCTACATAGCAGAAATTTGCATTTGATTATAACGTTTGTAAGGCGAAAGATACATGATTTGTAATGCTTGATGGCAAATCTGGGCGTGCATACCTTTAATTTAAGACCTCAATTATGAAAATCGGTCGGGTAGAAGAGCCGAACGGACTCGGAAAAGAAAAACAGAATTTTTTTAATATATAAGATTATTGAACTGCTGATTAAAATGTCATGTATAACCCTAGGTTTAGGCAATATAAACAAAATCTAGTTTGTAAAAAAATGTCTAATAACAATTAAGTAGGTAAATAATGTTATGTTGTAATTCTGAAAAACCCTTTAACCAACATGGTTAGATAACCCATTAATAAAGATTATGTATAAAATAAAACTTTAACAATTGAAAGTGAAGAAATGTTTAAATGATAATACAAAAGAAGAAACATAATAATATTGCCAAAGCACAGAGATTAATGGTAAATGGATCCATTATTCTCTGTGCTTAAAAAAAAAAGTAGGCCTTCATATTATATGACACTCCATCACAAAATAATCACGATTATAAAGTCAGTAACCTATAGTTACATATATTTAAAAAAAAGTTCATATTATAGGACACTCCATGATAAAATAATCTCAAAGTAAAGTGTCAATAACAAAGTAATAAAAGTATAGTCTATATTAAACGCAGTACTGTAATTACATATCAAATTTAACCTAGTTGACAATTTATATGGAAGACAACTACAAAATAAATATATAACTTACAAACTGTAGACAAAGTCAGTAAATACATATCATGTTCAAATTTAATCTTCACTTCATATAAATCGCAAAGTAAAATATCAATAAAATTGTAGTTTAAAGTTGTTTTGTTTATCAAAAGTAATTCAAATAAATCTCAAATTTACTAATTTACTATTTATATTTAAGACGGCTTAAAAATAAAATGTAGCCTACATAGCCCAGTCGGTGTAGGTCACAACTACCAGTAATTTGCAATACGGCAGATTTTTTTTATAAGTACCTTAAAGTATGTAGATTAATATAAAAAAAAGTTTACCAGTCTTTCGATTTCCCAAAGTCAAAAAAAATTTGTATACAAATTGCGTTTTAATGCCGACGTTTTATAAAATTAGCGCTAATAATATTCGGACGTCGTATTCTTTT
>JAGFPH010005127.1:76865-88494 GCA_018207615.1 Philaenus spumarius
ATTAGCGCTAATAATATTCGGACGTCGTATTCTTTTGCGGATATTTTATCATTGTATTTTAAATAATATTTCAACAATAGTAGTTCATACAATTTTCACAAATTGTATTCGGGCATCAATTTTTCGCGGACATACGCTGTTGTCATATACTAAATGGCTTTATTTTTATCCAATTATAAAAATAATCGTATGCAGCCTAGATATTTTTGGCTTACACAAATAGTGTTTAGCAAACAAATTTTATATTTTTACTAAATATGTGTTAAGGTTGGTGAATTACTCTTTATTTGTGTTAATTTATTATATTTGATGCTTTTATTTTGATTTTTACAAAGGCTTAGTAATTTAGTAAAATATTTTATTACAAGTTGTGTTTTGAGAGAGATTAAACACGTTCAACTGCATCATATTTTCTTTTATAATCCTGTGTACTAAAATTAATATCATTTCCTGCAACTATTATAAGGATTTAAGAGTTTTAATTAAAGTATAATTAAAACATTTATTGATTTACTTTGATAATCCATTTAACTTATTTTGTACTATTGTTCAAGTGTTTTACATTTATTGCTACATGACAATCAAATACAGAACATGTTTGTGACAAGTTTCCTTTACAATTACTTATTGTAGCAGCGAGGACAGCCAGGGAGTCGGGCGCAAGGTTGTTAGAGTACATTAACAACCTTGAGTCAGGCGAGTGTCGCGCGGTGCTGGAGGGGACGAGGGGCTAGCAGCAGGAGGCGAGGGGGGGTAGGGGAGGGGCCAGCGACGATGCTGCCCTCTCATGGCGACTCTGGGAACTACTAATGTAGATACCAGTGTCGAGTGCTAGACACCCAATTCGCGTACGCTTAGATGTTTCCTCTGTATATTTCTTCTCTGTGCTTACTCTTACCTCAGGGTCGTTCCCTTTGGAGTAACATCTATTGTTAAGCAGAATAGTGTTATACAAATTTATATTATATTAATAGATCACACTTTTTAATAATACCTTGGTATTAAATTTATTACAGGATATTCAAAAAAATAACTCTAACTTTAAATTGAACAAATTATTTATTAATGAATTGGTATTAACTCAGAAACTTGAAAGTGATTACATGAACATCTAACAACTTAAATTTTTGTAATAAACCACACAAATTAAAACACTTACTGACTAATTTGAGTTTAATACAACTAGCATTTAATTTTAATTAATTAATTTTAGTTTTTGTGAGAGTCCCTATTTAGTATTAAGTACTGAATTTAAATTTATTTAATTCCCCTTTATTTATTTATTATTATTTTGATAAATTCTATATTCTGCTTAGGAAAGTAAATTAATATGAAAATTTAAGCACTCATATGAAAGCTCATATTGAGCTCACAGCACTCATATGAAAATTTCTCCGTTCGAAATGTTCTGTTTTTCGTTTTATTTTAATTATTCTCTTTTGTTGTTTAAAAGAATCTCAACACAACTAGCTCCGGAGTTGTAACAAACGATTCGCCCTCACAATTGAAAAGCATCTGTCAATCAAAAAAAGGTTGGCCAACATATTTTTTCGTTAAATTACCTTAATACCTTACTGACACGACAAACTGACGAATTCCTTCTCATGAGAAACGTGGTTTCAGAACAAAAGTTTATTACAGAATAATTTTGAAACCTATCCTCTCTTGAGCTCTAGATTTTAAACCCCTACCACCTTTTTACAGTACTGTAATACCATCTTTCTTAATTATGACATTATTTTTAATTTATTCGTTTACGTTGATTTTGTCAAATTTCACTATTTGAAACAACTAAAGTTTGCTTCTTCTTTACTTATTAGTGGGCCTATGTTTATTATCCTTTTTGACTTCATTAGACATTTGTTTTTGTTAATTGTAATAATTAATATTTATTCAGATTATTGAATGCTGCAGTTTGTCATTTTATTTACATTCCCTCTCAACTTCTTCCCACCGTGACGTCATCTTGAACCTTGCCTGCTCTAACATGAACATTTTCAATTTAAGCACAAATTCTACTAAATTTTCATAACTTCCTTTTGGCTTGCGCGATTTAGTTAAAATTGGTCTCCTTTTGTAGGTTTCCTTTTTATGATCCATTACAAATTTGGTTTTAAGTTCTACAATGTTTTTGAGTGAGTTGCAACAATCGTAAACTTTTACGCATTTTCTTAAGAACATTTTCTAAAATTGTAAACTATTTTCAATTTTGACATCTTTTTATTAATTAATTGTTTTCTTCCGAAAACTCCAAATCTGTTTACATTTTAAATAATTGTCAACAAATTACACAAGTCAATACATTGTCAAAAAAATATATCCTATTTTGAAATTGCATAATTATAATATAATAATAATTATAATATAGTAATATAATAATATATATTGTCAAAAAATATTATATCATATTTTGAAATTTCATAATTGTAATATAATAATTATAATATTATAATATTGTAATATTATTATAATTATAATATTATTATGTAATAATATTAAAATTAAAAATAAATATGCGAAAAATAGTGATCATTATAATGTAAGCAGTATTTATTTAGTGTCTAATGATTTTGAGTGAGGTATTAGTGTATGCACTCTACATAGAATTCTAAGAATAATTCAATATGTAAGGGATAATAATTATAATATTATAATAAAGTAGTATATTATGAATCGTCTATTCCCTCTTCACGGGCTTACTTGTCTATATATACTATTAGCTGACAGGAAAATGTTCGCTATTGCAATAATATGGTTACCTTCAGCAAATGTTACATCTTAAAGTATTTTAGCTGATTCTGTGTGTATTTTGAGACAGTTTTTTTTTACCGCTTGCCTATGTGTTTTTTTTTTTTACCATTTGTATTAGAAAAATGCTTTATTATTTTTTCCCTCGTTTTTTGGTATTTGTTCTGGATGCGACCGAACTGCATCAGATGATGATGTACACTTTTCTAATAGGGTTGGAAATTGAGAAAATTAGAGACCATCATCTGAAACCTGGGATTTGGAAGCTGACTGTATTTCCTCCACATTAATATCCATTGAGTTGTCAGGTAAAGAAGGTGTGAGAGGAATGAGAACATCAACGTCGCCTCTCGTCAGTTCCCCAGTAAACCTTAGCCTCCCTACTCCCTCAATCGGTTTGCCAAAACTCTCCCACAACAAATAACCATCTCTGTACACCTGAAATTCATAAAAAATATTTCGGATGCTACTTGAATTTCACAGGAGGTTCCAAAAGTTACCGGTTTGCTCATATCCGCGATATATTCTTTTTTGTTGAATAAATATCTCCTGCTACTTTTAAAGTATATGGTTTGTACCTGCGCCAATTGTTTTAAACATAACTAACAACTCTGGTCCTCACCTCAAACCCCAGTGAATTGTGTCATGTACAATTAAAGATAAAGAGTAGAATAAGCATTGGCCATCTGGCCTAGAAGAAACTACTCTGTGAGGAATAGATACTCCATTAACATGTATGACCTCCATTGTTGTAATATGAAGCTAAATTTTATATTTAAGTGAGTAATAATAAGTTACAGTAAATTAAAACAATGTAAAATATTACTTCGTCAAAATGTACAAAATGTAAAATTTTGTCTAAACTTACTTCAGTTAGACAAAAATAAACTTCTTTACAAAACTTAAAAAGCACAAATATAATAATAATTATTATAACTATCCTTACATATTGAATTATTCTTAGAATTCTATGTAGAGTGCATACACTAATACCTCACTCAAAATCATTAGTCACTAAATAAATAATGCTTACATTATAATGGTCACTGTTTTTTGAGTACTTATTATAATATAATATTATTATAATAATTATAATAACGTATTATTATATACTATGTATCACCTATTCCCTCTTCACGCTCTGACTTATGTCTCGTGACGCGAGATTTCAGAAACATAGTCAGTCAAGCGAAAATGCCCAACGGGCCAATAGAAGTTATCACTTTAAAAACTTTATTTTATCTTTTTTGTTACAATTACTTTTCTTTATAGATTTTAATCAAAATAATTACTGATTTTTACTAATTAATTTTAACATTACTTCTTATGTCAGCTTAATTGACAGTTTAATTGTCAGCTAATTAATTGTGCAGCTTTTGAAAAGTTGGTTCCTGCCTTAACAGGTCACTTTGCTTGGCATTTTGTCTCGTTGTCCCTGCTGAGTTGGTTTGAACTGGTCGAAATAGTAATTTTGATTAGTATTTTCACATCTTGCATAAATGTCTTATTTAATTCTTGACTAACACATTTATATGCTTCATGAGTTTATGCTTTATATGTTTACTTTTTTAATGGTTTCTTTCACATTTTTTATTTAAATCTTTTTTGTATACTTTAACAACTTCTTTGCTGCAAAATTACCTTTTATAACACCTTAACAGTCTCAAATTACTATGAATTCTATACTTTATTTATTAATTTTGTTCCAATCTTTGTTATAGTTACTCAAAATTTCTGTTTTTTTTTTTATTGTTTAAAAGTCTTTATTTTTTCCATTGCGTCCAGGTTTTTATATGTAGCAAAGTGTTAAATAAAAAGTCTTACACCTTATTTGGTTAGCAGTTGACTCGATTTGCTCCTGTCTCATGTTATGTGTGTATGCCCTTCATATGTTATATCTTGGAAGTGAGCCGTATATATTCATTTTCAGATGCAATATGACTGTAGTAAATGCATTTAAATTTATCATTGCCCTTATGGACAGATTGCACATTTTGATAAAACCTGTATCTTGAAGGTTAAAGACAGTTTCATTCACTTGACTTGAGAATAATGTAGGTCACATATTTCAGTAACCATGATAATTAAATACTAAAATTGCCATTTTTTACAAACTGGAAATTTATGCTTCTTTATTGTTTTAATATCAATTTTCAGACAAGACCTCATTCCCATTGTTTGGGGCAGTGCTCCACGACATTTGTATGAGAAAATGGGGCCACCTAACAATGTACCGGTACTCCTTCATATTGAGGATGACTTCAAAAGCAACTTCACTCTCCTGAAAAATCGTTTAGAAGAAATTAACAGTAATGATACAGCATTTAACGAATTCTTTGTATGGAAGAGTAATTACAAAGTCATAACTAATTACCCTTGGTTTAGTGAATTATGTGATATGGCACATACTCGTAGGCAAGGAAATACAAAACTGAGTGCACTTTCTATTAACGAATTGAATGGATCATCATGCTCAAGAAAAATTAAATGAAGTAATGTTGTATACTATGGGACTAAATATACAACTACCAAATTTGTTATGTAATGTCAATGTAAATATAAATATTTGATTTAGGGAAAACAATTTTGTATTGGAATAATAAATTGATACACAAGATTAATACAATCTTGCGCACTAACAAGAAATGTCAGTATCCCTTATTGTTTAATCTTAATATTGTCATTTATCTTTTAAAATGTTTCTCAAATAAAAAATAAATAAGTAAATACATGTAGTGCATTAAGTGTAGGACTATATATATATATATATATATTATACAACGGAACAATTCAACGTGTTCTTTTGTTGTATAATAAGTTACAACAATTACTGGAAGCTGTACCATCCTCAAAGGGAACAAACAAAATGGAAAGTGTACTGAGTCAAAAATGGGGTGGTACATACATAAGGGAGAACAAAGATGATAAATCCTTCTAAGGATAATAATCTGTAGCCTTACCTTATTTTGGAAAGTTTTTCAAGAAACACCTGAATTAGCTATTCACAGGAAATGCCAAACAAATAAAATTCACTTAATAAACAATTTGTTTATTAAAATATTATTTTAAATTAAAATACAAAAGATTATACGCCCTTAAATAATAAAATTTTAAATTGACATGCCCTTAAGTACAATTGATTTTCAAAGAAAATATTTACAATATATATATTAATTAATTATGTTCAAAAAGAAAAACCCTCCCCAAAATAAAATTTGAAAAACCCTCCCTGTTTACAATAAAAAAAAAATACAAAATTACGAACTAGTAGTGTTTACAAATTTACAAAATTGAATACATTCACCATGGATTTGATAATAATTTTATATCTATGGCCAAACTTAATACTAGGTAAAAATTCATTAATAAAAAAAAATTATGAGACGTCTCTCTATAAAAAAAAGGTATGTAAATTTTCTAATATAGAGCCCTTAGGGCTAAGGTCCGAAATATGCTATAGCTGCACCTCCCAATTATTATTATAAATAAAAATATTATTGTAGCCTTTTTCAACTATGTAAGCCTTTATTAATTTGATATCATTTTTAAAGTAACAGACAGTTCAAAATTCTAGCAACACTCAGAAATGTTTTCATAATAGCTGGTTGTTATTGTTCGAAGATGGAAGACAAAACTTGTAGGATGTTAAACCCATGTGATACTTAAACCAGTGATGTTCACTATAAGAAAAAAAACACATGTTTTAGTACATGGCTAAAAACATGTATAAAGTTGCATAACTATTTCATGTATGAAACTGTAATTTAACCTCGTGTATAGAACTGTATTGTATTTATAGGCTTACAAAGAAATATTTAAAACAGAGCTTTGAATACACACTATTACACCTTTATAAGGCTTAAAAAGGCTTCTAAATCTTATAATGCAAACAGTTTAAGGCTTGTGGCTACGTAAAGTAAAACAGATAGGCTATGTAAAATATAGGCTATGAAAAAATGAAGTTAAGTTATGACATAAATTTACTCTGCAAGTGTAGATAAATGTTACAGTTAAATTCACACAATACATATTATTATAGCTAACTCAGGGTGTAATTTAGGTTTGAACTTTACCTGGTAGAAGATAGATGGATATCTTAGCCGGTAGACATGTTTTGTAACGAAATAGGCCTTAGACAAGGTCGGACAGATTTGCCTTGAAACGCCATAAAAACACTTCACAAGAATAGCTTTAAACAACTCACGAACGCATATTAATAAAACTTGCTTACAGATGGTTAAATTTACCAAGTCGGTTTTACATTTAAATAAAGTTCTGTTTAGACTAAGAGTTGATCGTGTTGTCACTTTTCACCTGACATGGTCAAGGCTACGGCAGAAGAATGAATAAGCAAAAAAAATGACCGGCTAGCAAGCCAGGCAGGGAACAGCTGTTGAGTGGCAGACTGGTCTTACGTACAATGTTGCCAACATGAATTGGCCTTGGCGCGCGAATTCAAAAGTTACTAGTTTTTAGATTTACGTTTCTACAAACGCTACAAAGCCTTTAGCCAACACTTTATCTTTAGCTTAGGTGATGCAACTGGGTGTCTGATACCTATTTCTATAAGTATTTCGATTGACTCTAACACTTTAAAATAGCTTCCAGAAATTAATAAGTTTACTAGCTATGAATTTAATTTACAAGAACTCTTGATTATTTTTGATCTCAGGGAAATGAGAACAGTGGAACAGCCCTTATAACTTACCTTATTTGTGCTTTGATTATTTCTACAGCTAAACACATTTATTAGACTATATCTAATAAGGGAAACTCTCATGAATGGATAACCATAAACAGGTAATTGATTACTCTCAGTATTTCAGTATAAAATTTAATAATTAATTTATTCAAAAATCAAAATCAAAACTTTTTCAAAATTAAACATAAACAACTCACTTTTCTCACCGTCTGCTTGTACATACAATTTCTATCCAATATTAATGTTAAACCTATAATTCTAATTTCTAATAGGCTTGGCAGACAGTCTAATTTTATAATCAATTTAATTTTAATTTATTTGAATTTAATTTATTTACATTTATTATTTAAGTTTAGGGAATATCGAATTTACATTTATTTAATTTATGATTTGAATTTAATTTGAAACTAACCTATCTCAACCAGTACTTTAAATATTTTTATTGAATTTTCTCAGGTAATTAATTAAAATGGGGGACAACGTATTCTCGTTTACACAGACCTTAATTCAGCGTTTTTCACCTCCGGTTTTCCGTGATGGATGCGCGGTGTTGATGGGCTGGTGCTGGAGCTGATATGATGCTGTGTCTGGTAGCCTGGATTTTCTGATTTAAAGTTGTTGGGTTGATATGATGGCTACAGATGTACTTGAAGAGCAGATCTGGTAGAATCTAGTAGAGTTACAGTTGATCCTATTTCTTCCTTGGTTCGTGAGAAGTGAAGTTCCGTTTAGAAGATCATGTCCTGAAGGATTGCCTATGTCGTCTCAGTATCGCCAAATAGAGTTATTTTTGCATTAACTCATTTGGATAGGCCGTAGAGTTACTCCTGAAGAACTACTTCTGACTTGTAGTGTATATTTGAAAGTTATTTAAGTTTAACGAAGAAAAAATATAATAGTAGTGCTCGTGATACTAAAGCTTTTTAGCATAACACGTAGTATACGAACTGGTAGAATAATATTTGCTGCAGAGTGACGTGAAGTCTACATTCGTAACAATTTGAATCTTGAGTGAGTCTCTGGATTTTCCGCGTTCAAGCCTTTATACACTTCGTGACGTTATTTCTTACATGCCCTTTCCCTCATTTTTTCAGTATACTAATTTTCCTTTTGTATTAACTTTTTTGGTCTAGAAATATGTCTAAATTCGCACTGGTTAATTTTATCTAATTTTCTTCTTTTCTTTTCCTTCCATTTTCCTGGAAAACACCAATTTCCCTGGTTAATTTGGTTGTTAGTTGACGCCCCTTTCTGTAACCGCGACTTCATCCCTTCCACTTTGACCATTGCATCTTACTTGTTTTTGTTTCTCGCTGTATCTTTTTTTCCTTTTCAGTTTTCCTTAATTTTCCTTTTTCACATTTTCCAGATTGTTTTTGGCTATCCGTAAGTTTTTGAATCGTGTCTGTACTGTGATTTTTACGCGTGCGCGGCACGTCTACGCTTTTCCGCGACTTCAGCGACTGTCTTTCGCGTTCAATGTCTTTTTTGTTTGTTTACGCCGATTGTCTTTAACACCTGTACAGTTCTAACACTTTTCACCATTTTTACTTATTTTTTTTCTCTTCTGGGACTTAGCCTACAATCGCAAAAAAGTTCTTTGGGGGTTTTTTATTTACTACGCGAAAAATGTTTAAGTTACTGGTTTCCTAACGATACAATGTTAATCTAACCCTAAATCTCTTTACTTTGTTATTATTTAAAATTCAACAATTCAACTTTTATTACTTTAAAAGGCGTGAAAACTCTCACCATTTTATCTTAATTTAATTTTACTTTTTGTTCCCTTTTTTACACAGAACTATTCATTCTCTAATAACTCTTGTGAGTGAAAACCTTTGATTTTAATTATTTCCCCCTTTTTAGGGTGTGTGAAATTTGACACTTAAGCTAACTTTTTTATTTTCAATAATTTGACTTTTTCTTATTTAACCTTTTATTTTTGTCTATTTATGTAGATTCCAAAAATGTCTGACTTTTTCAGTTTAGAGTTAAATTGAACTTTTCCCTAACTTTAACCCCTGTTTACTTTGGTAGTGTTACTTTTTACGATTTGAAATTCACACGGCCGTAACTCACGCGTTTAGCGCTACGTATTAAACCATGAAAATTACAAATGCATAAAATTCCTGGATTCCTTTATTCCCCTAAAACTCAGCTACTTTCAGGCTAAGTCAGATTTCCTTTCTTGACGAGTCCTAGATCAAGGTTCATCTTGGGAGATAAGCCTTGCTCTGATTTAACTTGTATTTTTGACTAACAATTGACACTCACCGAAGTCCGGCCTTTAAAACATCGAATTTTATAATTTAATATAAAAACCGATTTTTCCGCCTTACAACGGCTAATATCCGTTGTAATATATATATATATATATATATATATATGTCTAAAACGTGTTTAGTTTCCAGTCAGCCGTGTGATATCGAACGTACAAAAGTAGTCCGTTTACACTTTCCAGTCCGGTCAGTATATTCCCAGTCCGGACTTGAATACGGATTCCTCATGGGTAAAAATTAAGCGTATTTTTATACTTTATATAGATCTTAACCCAGTCCCTGAGAAAAAACGACTATGATTCCCGCTCTCACGTTCCCGCGTTGGCGCGTTCGCGGCAAGTAGGGGAGACCGGGGCAAGATGACGAGCGGGGTAAGATGACTAATGTCATGTTTTGAAAAATTGGTAATAGGTAGCAGCACCGTACGTAGTATGGTGGCTCACCACACGACAGGAATATAAAATACTTGCAGCCATTTTATTTCATATTATGTGAAACAGTCCAAGAAGGAAACACGTTTTTATTGATGTCTGATGTTATTTTTGTCACTCAGGAAATAAGCTTTTAGTCAAACAAAGGTAAGTTAAATCAAATAATGTTTATATTAATTTGAAGGTAGTTACATATCCTACATTTATGTGGTATTATATTTTTAATTGCTAAATATTTTTAGACTGAATAACCTAAAACATTTGATAGTGTAACTCGGGGCAAGATGACGGGGGCAAGATGGCGACCTCGTCATCTTGCCCCGGGCTTATTTCATTTTTATTTATTGTTTTTCTAAAGGATATAATGAATATTACTTTGGTAAACGGTATTGATCTACTTCACAAATCGTGTATAGTAATACTAACAAAACAAATATACATTAAAGCTTGATATAGGCTAACACTTGAAAATTTTCAAAACGTCAGAACGACTTTCCAATAATTTTTTTCTTTGTAGATGGTACGAAACTATAAAAAAAAGTCTACACGAGGAGATTGGAACCTAGATAATATAAATAAGGCAATTATAGAAGTAAAAGAAGGAAGAATGTCATGTCTTGGAGCTTCAAAAGAATTCAATGTTCCGGAACCAACCTTAAGACGTAGAGTGAAGAAATCTGAAGAGGTAGGCCTAACTAGTATTATTCAGACATAATTGTAACCATATTTTCTGCATTACATCTATATTTTAAATATAATAACCTCTAACAATTAGGCTATGTAGTCTATTCAAGTTTTAAATTGTTGCAGGAGCAGCCTATTCATCTAGGAAGATTTAGAAATGTTTTCAATGAGCAAGAACTAAAGGAACTGAAGGCTTACTTAACTGAAATGGACCTAAGGTTTTTTGGATTGACCAAAAAGCAATTCAGATCTCTTGTTTTTGAATACTAAACCAAACCATACTGAATTTCGTATTAATTTTTTATTCCTTTTATGTGATCGTCAACTTGCCCCATAGCAAATGTCATCTTGCCCCTTATATGGGGCAAGATGACTAATATGTAATAGTTTTTTCAAGGGCTGAAAAAATGAAGAAATTATCTTTTATATTAGGTTATTTTATTGGTTTTAGAAAGAGTAGGAAGTAATCTTACTATTTATATTGTTATACAAACCAAAACTAACTTTATAGGATTTTCAAAAATAAAAAACTCTTAACGTCGTCATCTTGCCCCGGTCTCCCCTATATTATCACAACTGTTTTGTCGTGTTTACAGTATATTACTACAATACAGCTTCTGTCTTCTGACTTATAGTTTTAATGTAAGAATTGCTTCGTGACCATTAAAAAACTGTATGTTTTAAAATGGAAGAAGGCACAGGTCATAGACAGGACAATGTTAAAACAGGTAAGGATTACTATTCTATTTTCATAATTTACAGCTCAATAACCTTAAGTTAGGTTA
>JAGFPH010005127.1:88594-103634 GCA_018207615.1 Philaenus spumarius
ATATATATATATATATATATATATATACTCTACTCCTGATCTTAAGTTTCACCATAAGAGTTACTGCCATAGCTCAACTTTCCTACGGACGTTCGTAAATAAGACTACCATTATTAAAAACGTATGTGTATACAAGCGAAATTCTAGTCGCCTATGATCAATATCATAAGCGACCTTTCCCAAGGCTGACTCCGTTCAATGACTTACACGAGTATTTGCACACCGTTAAGGTTAGGAGGTTCCGACGAAATCTACATCGGTGGTTGCAGAAACTAAACGACATAAATTCTCTTTTTGCACTAATAGAATAGTGAATGTAATTTGTTCTTTTGTTTTTTTTTTCAAAATGTGATTTTTTTATTTTTTTGCGTATGAGTGAATGTGTATGTTAACCTACGTATTAATTTGTGCATGTATGTGCAAAAATATATTTGAACTAAAAAGAAAAGTGGCTTCAATTTGCAATTTATCTTTTCTTTTTTTTAATTTGGTGATTTATAATCTAGCGTGTCCAAATATAGACTAGTGTTCGCCCTAAACCAAGTTCACATCTGAATTAACCTAATAATTCTTTTGGAAAATAGTTACTGTTCTTCGATTCGTAAATTATTATTGCCAATGTTGATCACTCTATGGACGATGATTTGTTAATTTTATTATGTTTAAATTGTAGTGTGTATTATAGAATCTTTTACTCTGTATTTTTTTTGTAAGAATAAATTAAACTCTAAATATTGTAAATAATACGCCCAGTTTGTGGTTTGTAGGCCTGCATTGTGTACTCAGAATTCGACAAAATAAGAAAATGTCTTCTACAAAAAACACAATGAGCAATAGCTGTGACCTAAGCTTACAGGTATCTACGCATCAACTTCGTTGGCCTTTTTTGATGTTCTTCAACAATGCTGTTGCCAAATACCATAAAAGTTATTCTCTGAAATTTTGCTAAATTTAAATCGTTCCAAAGTAAAAATTCGTATTAAATTCAATTTAAAACTAAATAATAATAAAGTATCGAAATACAGTAGTATGATTGCTTCTACAATTCTGTGTGTATGTATTGATTGCGTGCGAGGGTGTTTCTGTGTATCTGTGTATCTTTGTATCTGCATATCTGTCAGTGGCATCACAGCTCCCAGATGGATGAACCGATTTTGATTTTTTTCTTTTTTTGAAAGCTGACTTGATCGAGAGTATTCTTAGCTATGATTAAAAAAATCAGTTCAGCCGTTCGGGGGTCGAGTAAAAAAACAAAATGTGCGGAATAATCTCCTATGTTTATTTTTTTTTAGATAAAAACCCGAAAAAGTTTCATTCTAGTACGAAAAATCTCAAAACATCGTTATTTCCGGTCAATGGATTTTTTCTGCTAACAATCTCGTCAGAGCGATTTATAAAACCAAAGTGTGTACAAATCGGACGTAAAATGCGGCCGTTAGAGTGAGCACATATATTTATCTAACATTTTTAAAGACATCCCAAAATGTGTTCTGGGTGCCATGATCGTTGCTCATCAACTACACCCGACTTTAGGTCTCACCATAAGAGTTAATGCAGTAACTCATCTTTCCTATGAAAAAGCGTCAATAAAGAAACTGGTGATTCGACTACAAAAAAGTACTGTTAACGTTCTACCTTGAAACTAGGCTAGCGCAAAGTAGAGTGGTGTTAAAGTTGTATGGTGTTCCATACAATCGTCATGAAGAATGGATTATTGGACTATAATGCAAGGCTGTAGCCAAGAAAACTTTTCAGGAGGGGGGGGGGCAGGTCAGGACCGGGAATTTGAATTTAAACCCATTTAACACGTTCACTGCTAAGGACGCACATATGAGCTTGACACTGAACAGTATGAGAAGCGGTCGACGCACAGTGCATTGCACGCCAACCAAATATTGGTGGGTATTTTCAATACACAGAGCATTGCGTGCTTTGCACATCAACTCCCATAATGGGAGTATTTTCAATACACAATGCATTGCGTACTTCGCACGCCAACCCCCGTAGTGGGAGTATTTAAAATACACCATGCACTGCGTGTTTCGCACGCCAACCCGCGTGTTGGGAGGATTTTCGAGACACAATGCATTCCCCCGTAATGGGAGTATTTTCAATACACAATCCATTGCGTGATTCGCACCCCAACCCCCATAATGGGAGTATTTCCAATATAACCTTTCCTTATAGCCCGTCTAGTTCCTCCAATATCAATCAAAACGTAAAACACCATAGAAGCTTTAAAATCCAAGTAAGGGATTTGGGGGGGGGGGGGGTTCTGGGCCCCTACCCCCCCCCCCCCCCATGATTACGGCCTTGCTATAATGTATCCTGGTAATTACAGTACATATAATTTGCATCAGAACTATATTGACGTTTGTAAAAGGATCGTCAGGTTGTTCGTAAGATTTTCGAGATTATTCTATTTGATTACATTACTATTGATTACGAGTTGATTCTATTGGTGTCTACTTTATGCGAGACTATCTTTTCATCCTAAATTCGATTCTGATATCAGTTTTCCAAAATATTGTACGTGAGATCAGAAATCTGGAAAAGTAGATTACGTGACTTGAAGCTTACGTATTACATCAGACTTAACTTGAACGCTTCCCCATCCAATAACCCTTATCCAATAAGTCTACATGATACGATCTAACTAGTTTTCTGTTCTTTAACATTCCTAAGTGGTATGGTTTTTGAGATATATAACAACAATATTTATGGTTTTAGGGGTTGTTTCAACCTTTAAGGGCCAAATATTTTAAAATCCTTTCTTAGTCCGTCTACGAGCAATATTTATACCAAATTTCACGTTCCTAGGTGGTATGGTTTTTGAGATACTGTGTCTGTGATCAGTGAGTGAGTGGGTTTAATTCTTTTTTGATACCGTCCACGTGTTCCGAGAATAAGTGAGCAGAGAAAAACATTATAATGTTAAAGAGTTTTTTAAATTAGTAATCATAATACTAGTAAGCTTGTTATAACTTTTTTTAGCAAATATATTTTTTAATGGCATTCTAATTAACTTTTAATTTGTTTACGTTTTTTTTAAATATCTTTTATTCCAAAAAGGATTTAGTTTTGAATACTATTCAATACAGAACTTATTTCTGCTGTATTTATAGGATTATCATTAAATTCGTTTAATTTGTGAATTTATTTTTTGAAAGTTTTGTAGAAAATAAATAATTATCCTCAATTTTAATTACGTGTAACATTTTACACAAGCACCTAAAACGCAATTTTTACACGCCATATGTTAGTTTATTAACACGAATGAATATATTGAGCACTGAGAAGCAAAGGAAAACGTAAAAGAAAGAACAGATTCATAGCAGGATAGCAGTTGCTTATCGAACTGCTCTTTCCCTCACTGAGATCACTGCTCACAGAATCTCTACTCGGGAACACGTCCGACTTGAATTTGTTTCATAGGCTCGACGTTTCAAGCCAAGCCTTTTCAGAATTTAATTCAGTTACGTTCATTAATAAATTTCAAAGATATATATTATATATATATATATATATATATACGTATGTACTCATTACAATCTGGACTGTTTTTCACAGTGAACAGTGCAATCTGGACTGTTTTCTGTCAATGTGGACGCCGTCCGAATTGAACAACTATATATATAGGGTGCCCCAAAAGTAAACAGCCAAACTTAAAGATATGGTTCTATGGGTCAAAATAAAGAGAAAATCAAGAATAAATGTTTTTTTTTTTTAAAAAGCTTCGTTTTCCAGACATCCACCATTTTGTATTTTTAACAAAATGATTTATATTTAGAGAACGGTTTGACTGATTGAGTTCAAACTCTGCATTAAGTTTACCCAACAATGATCTATCTGCACAAAAATAATCGATTCTTTCCAATCATTCGTTTCAAAATGGCGGCTGTTTGAAAATTTCAAACCTAAATTACTCAAAAACCGTACATTTTAACCAAAAGTGTCAAGACAAATTTTTGTATGATGGTTTAACTGTCAAAACAATCTTATGAATGATAGTAATTAAGTTAAAGATAATGACAGCAAATGTACATACGATTTTGTTGTATTTACTGTGTTGGTATAGGATGCCGGGTTGATCAAACCCATTATTACACATAACTTAGCTATTTTTCATCGATTGTTTTGACAGTTTTACCATCCGATTATTTGTTTTTTTAAAGCCGGACATAGACATACATGTTGCTTTCTCACGCAACTCCTCTGGTTAGGCGTTTGGTTCTTAAAACTACTCTTTTGCTCGATTATAATCTACAACTACAAAACGTGTTATTTGGTCTTGAACAGTAGGCTATATAATTTATGTACTTGTGAAATTGTATGATATTTCTTCATATTCGAAGGCTTAATTATTATTGAGATTAACATAAAAATGTTAAAACCCAAAAGATTTAATTACACTATTTCTTGTATGGCTTGTTCTATTAAAATCGGTTAGTTTGGTAAAGCAGGGAATAGACAGCTCACTTCCTCTTGCCATTCTATCAATTTGTTATACGATGTGTTTTAAAAGCAGTTTTTATTTTAATATCCTTTATTGTTATCAACTGTTTTTAACGTATTAAAATAATATAATATTGGTATATTGTGAAATTGGTATAATGATTCCTCGTACACAAAATCGTTATCGGTGCGATTTAAATAAATCTTAAAACTCAAAAATTAATTACAGGATTTATTAATATCATGCACTATCACAACTGTTTTGTGGATGAATCCGGTAATAGATAGGTACTCCCTCTCTTTACTCTACTTGTTATACGTTTGATCTTAATAGATTTAGGAGTTGATTTTAAATTTTACTAAACAAATTGCTGTTTAAAAAATAAAACAAAAACAATATACTAATTCCCACACACGTATGTTTAATAATCAAACCGTTTCAACGATAAAGTCGCCATCTACAGTGATACATGAGCTTCAACTAAAAACTTATAACTGATACATAAGCTAAAACTAAGAACTTATAAATCAATTTTTTTTATAATTCCTTCGCACTCGTCAAGCTCAAAGTTTATTAAATTGCAATTTTGTTTAAATTATTGAAGATGTTGAGTAGTATTGAATAACAAGTCCTTTGATTGTAAGATTGTATCTTCTAAATCGATATTTTAATTTTACTAACGGACTACAGAAAAATTCTTTTACGTTTATGTCAGTAAACAATTATTCCAAAAGGATAAATATTTTGACTCTGATATGGGCGACTGAATTGTATGCAAAGACTGTATACCTCACATTTAATTATTGTTGACAAAATTATGTAGTTAGGCCGGCAATGGGATTACTATCAGGTAGAAATATGTTTAGAAATAGCTCAGTGTTTATAAGCTTTCTACCTTGTTTAGTTTATTATTTGTAGGTATTTAAACCAGCCAACTATTTTTACGATGGTTTGTTTATTTAGTTTTATTATTATTTTTTTTTTAATTACGTCAAAACGTTTCTGATAAGTTAATACATTTCTTGTAGTTATGAAACTTAAACATTTCAGGACATTTTCTTTGTTGAACAATTATTTATTTGTTTATGTATTATAAGACTCCATACTGAGAGGGCAGGCAATGTAACCGCTTAGGGTTTTCGCCTTAAAAAAAGATATATACTGAGAGGGGAATGGTTAAGGCTTTCATCTCTACCACGTGTTACCTCATTAAAAAAATGAAATAAAGTTTTATAAAATAACAATGAATAACATCATTTGGTTATATTTTTAAAGTGTTGTTACAAGTAAAAATTAAAAAAGGCCTGTTTCATTCCAAAAAAGTTATTCAAAATATTTTATGCAGGTTATTATTTTGTCTTATTTATTAAATTTTCTCTAATAGGCCTAGTCAATTGACGTTTTCACTCCTAAACTCTGAAAAATATATACGATTTTAATTAATTTACTGTAACAGTTTTGTATATTCAATTATTCAAAATCAGAAATATTTCAGCTGGGACGCTCAAGTATTTATATTGATATCAAGGGATAGTTATCACTAAACAGCCACTTTAAAGTCTACTAATTCTTCATAAAGCAAGAGAGCATTCATTTGAACCAAACCCTAAGTGAAAAATGTGAAAAAAAAATATTCGCCTACTTATATTAAATATGTTTTACCCATACAAATTGGGTAGGTAACCCATTCCACTGTAAATATTAGTTGTTATAAGTTACCAAAAAGTTACGGTGCTGACAATTGACACATTGGTTCGATAGTGATAAAAAGAAACTGTAAACTACTCATGTTTCTATACAAATGGTATATTTAAAAAACAAAATTAAGGAGTCATAGTGGCAGTTCGTCTTTAGTGGCAAGTAATTTATCTTAAAATGCAAGTGGTTTATCTTCCTTTTATATCACATTTATTCACCCACTTTAATCATATTTGTGCAAAATGTTTATCCTTTGGTTTCATTAGGAAGTATAGGAATTAATACATGTTATTTTGTTTTGTTAAATTTTCCTCATTTTCTCCCCTTAAATGTAAGTTATAAAAATGCAAGTGCTTTACTCTTTATGTTTATTACTTTTTTTAAATACATTTGTCATTCCTTTTATTACAACACATACTCAGAAAACAAACAAGCAAGGTTTAGAAAAAAAACCCAAAATTTAGCGCACTTTTAAGAAAAAACTAACAAAAATACCGTTTGTGGAAATAAGAAATTTTTAGTAATACTTAAGCAAAAATAAATACAAACAAAAAAAAACGAAAAAGGAAACAATATTACTTCTAAATCCTAATTCCGCAAGATAAACAAAAACAAAAATCAATAAATAACAAAAAAACAAAAAAAAGAAGGAATGAAATAATGCAGCTTCGTGGGTCTTCCTGTTTTGAAGCTCAAAAATACAAAATTTAAGTAAATGGAAAAAAAAATCTGAGATGAAGGTGTAATCGGGAGCAGTTCATTTCTTAATAAGTTAAAATCAAATTAAAAATTAATGACACATTTTATAAATAAGAGAAATGGGTTAGATATTCTGTGATAATTGAAAATTTACATCTATAACATAAATGTAAATTATGTTAAATATACTATAAACATTTTCACTTTTGTAACATACAAATACTCACATATCTTAATATAATGTAGTGCAACCTTCAACAAGTTGGGGCGTTATCTACGGAAGCGACTGTTGAAAACTGACTTGTCCAGAAAAACAAAAAAAAACTTAGCTTCTAATTAATGATTTCTTAGGGAATACCAGGATCCAGGAATATTATGTATTTGGATTTTTCTAAAGGAAACAAATTACGCTAAAGACGGGTGTGTCAGCCATGCAATTCCCAAATCGTAATATTAAATAATGCTTGCGTAAAAGCCAGAAAGAAAGGTGTTTTTGGTTTAATAAAGAATAGACCTAAAGGAAAGGTGGAATAAGAAAATAACCAATTTTCAATATTATAGAAGTTAGTTAAAATCGTCAAGCTTAATTGTCATTTACTATAAAAGAAATAAAGTTAAGTAAATTTTAATCATAACAAGTATTTGTAAAAGGAAAGTTTTATAGGAAAATCAAAGAAAAGTTTAAATATTATTATAGGAAAAAGGGTAAGAGTTTTCACACCTTAGAGTCAAGATAAATAAGAAAATTTAATTTTTAAAGATTATAATAATTAAAGTTAAAGTAGTAGAGTATAATAATGTATGTAAAACCCAGTATACCAAATAAATTTCGGGAAATAGTTAAAAAAAAAAACAGAAAAATCGTAACTTTTATAAGTCCCATAAAGAAAAACAAAGGAAAAGTCACAAAATGTCGGCTAGAACACAATTTCGCAAAGGACTACAGAATAGGAGAAAAGAAAATCGCGAGTTGGAAAAACTGGAAGACATTCCCAGAAAAGGTAACGAGAAAGGCACGTGCGGGCCCCGCGCAAGAACGCGAAGTCGTACGGACACCACTCCAATTCGTAAAAGAAGAGGAAAATTCAAGGAACCAGTAAAGCTCACTCACGGGAAAAATTAACAACGCCGCGAGAAGTTTAATACAAAAGAAAGAGAACAATAGTGGTTTTACAGCGATAACAGTATAAATTGCACGAGGAATCAACGGCTAATCAGAAACGAGATATGGTAATGCCAACCTAATAGCGAAGTTCATTAACGAAAACAATAGAATAAAGTAGATAAAAAGTACAATAGAATAATAAAAATATCCTGGACAATTTATGGAAATTAAGGGAAACTATCTGGAGAAGAAAAACCCCGGAAAATCAAAATTAAAGAACAAGAAAAACGTAGTGTATCTAGTGGAAATAGGCACTATATAAGCGCGGTACACGATGTCCCGGGGACTTACTATTAATACTCTAAATAATTTCATACATTTGCAATGTAGTACTTGTCAATGTAGTAGTACTGTGGCTGGACTCTTCAATCTGTAGTCTCTTACATACATTGGACTTAGAACATTTTTACTATGTTTAACATAATGAAAAATTAATATCAGTTATAAATTATCAGTATTTACTACAAGTTAATACAGTTCAATAGTGAGAGAAGTTGCGATGTTCATCATTTATCAATATTAGTCAAATAATATTGAAACTAGAGGACTTCAGTGAAGTAGTAAATCGACTTCATTATTGGAACTTCAGGAACTAGACTGGCGAGCCTATAGGACATTAATTGTTAACAATGCTGGAACGGAACGAACGAATCTCGGACACCAGGAAGACATCTCTAACCATCAATCACCTGTAATTCAGCCAAGTACAACTTTAAAATCAACTGGACTACAAAATAACAGCACGCTGTACAACTGCAATAGATTTCAGGAACGAGAGCAACTCAACCCTGCTAGCAAACCTGCAGCATCCAAACAACATCAGCACCGTTAAAGACGGCCAACTTAAGCGTTTCTAAAAGTTCTGTGAAAAGCGTAATTACGATACTGTCCTATATAAATTTGCCTGATTAGCTTCAATTAAATTTATTAAATATACTGGGTTAGGTATGATTATAAATAGATTGTTTTCTTGGTGTACATTTTTAAATAAAAATCGTAATTAATTATATTAAAATAAACTAAATTCAAATAATAAAATAAATTGAGTATTTAAAGTTAATAAACGAATAAAATAAAATGAAGATAATTAAACTAACATAATTAAAATCAATTAAAATAGTAAATTTGTTCTGTCTTTATTAATTAATTAAGACGAATTGAAATTAAATTTATTTGGTCAAAAATTGTATTTGTTGGTATACCAACAAAGAGAGAATATTTTGTATTATGTTTTTTAGTTTTGAATAAATTGTTAATTATTATTTTACAGAATAAACAAGTTTTAGTTTTCACTTACCTATATTGTTTGCATATTACAATAGTTCCTAGTGTTTTAATTTTATTATAATCAAAGTGTTCATTATCAAAATATCCAAAGCACAAATAAAGTTATTTACAAGGTAATCCACTGTTCTCATTACCTTGAGGTGGATAATAAGTCAAATTAATTTCTTGTGTTCTAAACTGAGCTTAATTACGACTACTGGATGGTTAATTTTGAATAATTTTTTGGTCAAAATATTTAGACAGCTAAATATTATACAACCAGTTATAACACCTAGGCCAGACAAGAAAGATAGCCTATTTCTTCCAAAAGGTGATGTTAACTTATTCTGCAGCTATTATAGAGCAAAAGTGTTACAGAAAAATTTGCTCGCAAAGAGAGTGCTCTATAGTACGTTGTAGAACATATAATTAAATATGTAAAATATAATGTTTAGAGTATATGATCACCGTGTCTATTACGAGTTTTAAGCAGATTTTGACAATACTCTTACTGGTCATCGAATTGCACCACTCATCCATAAACTATAATAACTTCTATCGTATATTTTGGAAACGTTAACTTCAACCTAGACTCGCACATGCAATATTGTATTTTCAAACCCTCGCTTCGTTTTAGAATGATATTTATATCATTATACTTTTGCTTTGCGGAAAACGAAATAGTTGGCAACTTTAAGGCAGTCAGTGTTGCGGCGTGCTTGCAATCCGTTTTGAAGTTTATAAAGTTTGTTTTACTATGTGTATAGTTTTTTACTAATAGTTTCGTAATATTGGATGTGGATTTTGGAATTTGAGCTTATTTGGTTCAAATAATTTCGCAATATGTACAAAGATTAAAATAAAGTGTGTTTGAAGTTTAATTGTATAATTATAAACTCAATAAACAAATGATATAAAGTTGTAGGCTATTAAACTTCAAAATTGTTGGTTTTTACAAACAAATAATTATATCGGAGTCATATAAATTTAAAGTTTGGAATCTGCACGGATAAAATATAAAATATGATTAATGTGGTTTAGAATTAATGTATTTATAATGTTAGTCATTTAGGACAAACAAACTAAATATACAGCTTAATAAACTGAAAAATCGTCAATAATACCCATTAACAATTATCGAATTTGTTGGCTAATCATCTTCTCCAAATTACTTAAAAAATATACCATTTAATTTCTGTAGTTTAGTTAGAGAACCACGAGCATTCACGGACTTCAACGATCTCTGATCTACCTGGACAGCCTGTCGGTGATTTCGAATAGCTATCTACAACCTTAATGTAATAAAGTTGCCGCCTAAATAAAAGTGTAATGATAATTAATTATTATCGGGCGCGAACTTACCTGAAGTGTAGCGTTGAACTTATTCTTATTAGTTTACTACTTAACCCTATTCTCTACTGGTTTGCACGCTTGCAGCATTCACCATCAGTCAAAACTAGAAATATCAATCTTATTCAAGAAACTGGTAAGTATGTCCAAGTTAATATTTTGTATTGTCAATATGTATTAATTGTTATAGTTTTAACCCCTAAAATTTGCTTTGTTAGGCCTATGTCATAAGCCTAGTCTATGATTGAATTGGAGGTACCGGTACCTTTTAAAAGAAAAGCATATGCCTTCTGTTACCATTTTGAAGGCTAAATCATAATAATAATTGTAGGTCTATAATTACCTGTAATCTAGACATAATTATTATTGGCATGGTATACAAAACTTAATTTGAGTAGCCTACCAGTAATTGTGCTTTAGAAAATTGTCCATAAATAAGTGGTTAAATAATTTAGTAATAAAGGGTAGGCTACTGACCATAGGCCCTAGGCTAATTAGATAAGGCGGTAATTAACAGAATAGCTTAACCACTCTTTTCATATATATGAGCAATTCACTGTAGGCCTAGTGTTCACTTAATATTAGATAGGCCGGCGTAAATTTACTATTCGACCCTTGGCTGATATTTTTGCAGATGGCGTTGTTTACATTCTAGTGATCAATGTTGAATACATGTAAACATACTGTGACTAAATACTGTAGGATAGAACTTTAGGCAATTTAAAAAAAAATATTCTTGCATTTCTGTTGCCGTAGATTAGCCGATGGTTGAATAGTAATTTGCGCCGATAGGCTGGCTACATAGGTTTACAAAACGTCTCCCATGATGAATTATGATAGTAATAGGCTTTATTTTTTTTTAGAATGTGTTTTAGTAGTTGTATTAACTGCAAAAATCTACAAATTGTATGTTTGTGTTGATGATATTTTTATTTTTGTGCAATTTGTATAGTAATAAAATAGTAGGCCTAGCCTAATTAGGCCTATATTATTCCTACTGACTTCACACGTAGTATACAATTAGGTCTAGGCCTACATTATTTTTAGGGCATAAGTTGGAATGTAATCAGGTAATACTAGCCTACAAGCCTATGCCTTGTAGTCTATTATCTTCTAGCAGAAAAAAATTGGTGTTTAATTACATATATCCTGGTTCCTATAAGATAATTTGGCAACATTTTACAATACTAGGCCTACTGTACTTCTTCTAGCACACCTGAGTTTCAACCTAAATAAAAATCTACACTAAACAAACATGCAGTCTTTAGTCAGAGTATTTTTTCAGCTTGTCAACATATAAGTTTGTAGCACTTCTTACTTTCCTTAAAATAAGGACTTCCTATTTCAACAAGTTGTTGCGTCCTATAAGTTTACCAATAATTCATTAAGTTTTTGTGATAAATGTAGGCCTACTACTAAAGTGATTCTTTAGTTGTTCCAGTAAACATATTGGAATAGGGAAGTAAGGCAAATCATGTCATTTTACCTTGTTTACTAAAACCTTTTTGAAGTAGGTTAAAATTCATATGTATGGTATTTAACATGCCGTGGCAAAAGTTTATTTTTAAGGTTTTGTTTTTAAAATTTGTTGTTTATTATAGCCTATTTATATTTTATGTTTCCATTGATTTAATATATTTATAATAATATAATTATAACAATAGGCCTATAATAGAATGCAATCACAATCTAAAGAATTTTCTTGCTTATAGGTTGGCACCTCTGCCGTAAAATAGTAAGGAGGTATGCTGTAAATTTTACCTGATAGGCCTAAGTAACAAGAGGAGAACACAGGGATTTTAAAAAGGTAAATAACAAAAATGTGTGATTTTGAAGGAAGGTTCTAGGTAGAGTTAGGTCTATTTTGGTTTGGTTTAGATTATCAAAGTAGGCCTATAGGAAATCTTTACAACAAATTTTTACCTACATAAGTTATGTAGCCTGTAACTTACAACCTGTAATTTATAATGAAGAATAGGTAAGTTATACAATAATAATAAAAATCTTTAGAATACATCAATAAAATGGTAGGTTAATTGTATGAGAAGATAATAGTGCATATTTTTTGCTTAATAGATACAACACTATGAACTAGTAGCCTATGTCTGATATATTTTAATTGTGTAATTACGCTAATATTAACAGTGAGTTAGATTTTAAAATACAAACTAGAAAGCCAAACTTTAATAATGAAGCATAAAAAAAGAAATCTAGGCGGAACTTCACTATTCGACTCTAGGCTAATGAACAGAATTGCAAAAATAATAATAAAAAAAATACCTAAAAGGTTCTAACCTAACCTATTTAGTCACAGTATGTTAACCTGCATTTAACTGTAGAATGTAAAACAAGGTCGTTGTCTGTAAAAATATTAGGCTAGAGTCGAATAGTAAAGTTACGCCGAAATCTAAATTATTTAGTTACATCAGTTGTTTCTGCCGCTCGGATGGCCAGTGGTAGCCTACTGGCCAATATAAAAAAACCTTCAAATGCTCGGAAGGCCAGCAGCACTGGCCAAGAAACATATGTTGCACTTTAATAAATATATTTTTGTGTTGTGATGTTTGTAGAGTGCTAAGGCCTAGCAAGAACTATTGTTGAAAATTATTTCCGGAAATTAGGCAAATCAAAGACATTTAATTTAGCGGTTTGCCGGATGGCAAAACCAAAGACTGCGCTGTTTATAGCGATAGGCGAACTGGGAAAGAAAGGAAAAGAACCGTTTTCTTTTGTAAACCATGTTCAAACAATCCCGGACTCCATATCGGTAAATGATTTGAAAAATACCACAGCGAAAATTTTTTTAAAAGTGGGTTGAAATAAAAAACACAAAGTGTTTGCGCAAGTTGTAAATATATGTGATTTTGGTATAATTAGTTAATTAAGCGCTATTTTCTCTTTTAACTCTAAACATATTATTTTGTTTAGTTCAGTATCTTATTTGTTTGTTTATATTAATAAAATAATTGTTAAAATGAAATCGGTTTTTGTTTAAAAAAATTTAAATACCCTCTGTAAAAATCACATTTATTTAAATGTCTGTGGTAAAAGTAATTCCGACCTAGTGGGAAGATGACGCCAAGATGGTTGCCGAACTGAGACGGAGAAACGAGTGACCAGTGGTACTGGACACTCGAGTGGCACAGACAACTTATATCAAAACATTGTCGCGCTGTCTACGACAAGGACGTGACCAGTATGACTGGCCAACCGAGCGCAAAGGGTTAAACTAAGATTACCTCCTATGTCCAGTAGGCCATGTACTAAATGCCATGTAGGCATTTAATGCTACGTATATGTATATTCTTCCGAGTAAAATGTAATGGATTTCAGTTACAGATAAAGTCAACACCATTTACCAAAAAATACTAAATTAAAATTAACATAACCAAACCAGTAATAAGACTAGATGAAAAATATTTATGGTTGTAGAAAATTTTGATCTTTTTCCTCATGAACTGACTAAATAACTAACTAACCTTACACACTAACTAATTAAAACAACTTTAGATTACAAATCGTTGTGTAGGTTAACAGTTTATGCCAAGTACCATAGTAAAATCCAGGATGATTACATTTTTAGACCTTGCTGTTGAACCCGTTGCTTTATATTTTGTTCAGGTTTATACTCTTTGTAGATTGGTAATGTTGTATTTTATAATATTTCTAAAGTAGTCATAGAAATGTTTAGATCAAATTCTGAACTTCAAAAATGTCCATCTGATTGTTACCGAATTTTTGGTAACAATAATTAGACAAAGATTGACACTTGCCATCAAACTAAATTTTGTACTCTATCTAGTGAAACTGAAAGGCTCTACAGTTTTACTAACAGAGTGTGTTAAGAGTAAAGTCAAGTTAAGCTGTAATTAAGTTCTTTACCAAAAACTCCGTTAATAGGTTAGGTAGGACAGGTTATGTTATGTTTTCAAATACAGTAGGTTAAAAATATATAGAATAGTATGACGAGAAGGTGAAAAAGTTGTTTACCAGAAACTACATGAATAAGTTAGGTTAGTCAGGCTGTTTAATATCAAATTTGCTTACAATCTATGTACATACCTTACGCCATAATTATTATCTTACTTCTTAAATGTATAAATTACATCTGATAATAGTCTAAAGCTACATTTCATAAAGAGTTTAAAGAAGGCTAATATTGCACAAGATTGATGTAAATGTTAAGAAAATCTGTTGTTGGCCCTAAAAAATATATTTTAGCATTTATACTCATGGGGCTAGTACAAATCAACAATAAATTTGTTAAACTTTTGAGGAATATTGTCTAATAACTGCAGCTATTGTCACTTTTTCCACAACTACAAGGACAAAAGGGAATTTACATTTCTATTGGTTTTATGTATTTTTTTTTTTTATAACACGTTCTCTACCACCATAGTAAAATT
>JAGFPH010005128.1:15462-34249 GCA_018207615.1 Philaenus spumarius
GATTCGCCTGTTCGGTTCCAGCGTTGTTAGTCTCTCATGTCCGTTTGTTCGCCAGTTGAGTTCCCTGAAGACGTATACAGTTGAACAGCGTGCCGTGGTTTTGTAGTCGTGTTGCTATTAAAAAGTTGCACTTTGTAGAATTACAGGTGTCTGATGGTTAGAGATGACTTCCTGATGTCCGGGATTCGCCTGTTCGGTTCCAGCGTTGTTAGTCTCTCATGTCCGTTTGCCCGCCAGTTGAGTTCCCTGAAGTCCCAATAATGAGTCAATTTGCTACTTTATTGAAGTCTTCGTATGTTCAATATTGTTTTTCTAATATTGAACAACGAACTATCTCGAACTTTAGTAAATACTGATAACTTTATACTTGATATGAAATTACTTTTGATTTTAGTTAAACGTAGTAAAAATTGTCTTAGTACACATTCGTCGAAGTAGTATAACTTATACGTCTCATTGACATCTGTAGAGTATAACAGTTACGACTATAACAGCGTCAAAATTTGTAAGAGTAGCTTTTTCATTGTAAAATCTAAGAGTAGTCCAAGACATCGTGTCCGTCGTTTATATAGGGTTAATTTCCACTAGATCTGTTACCAACCTTTATTAACTTACACTACGTTTTTCTTGTTCTAAATTTCTCATTTTTTCGGGACTTTTCTTCTCCAGGCAGTTTCCCTTATTTTCTTATGAGTTCTCCAGTTTATTTTATTTTTCTATTGTACTTTATTCTTGATTAATTCCATTGTTTCATTTAATTAACTTCAACATTAAATTGGCATCACTGATTGGCCCTTCCTTCCCCGCCTGCGCTGATATCTCTGTCGAGTGTCTTTTGTTTTCATTCTTTTGTTTGTAACTCCTCGCGGCGTCGTCTGATTTCCCGCGAGTTAGTTTTTCTTGCTGCTTGAGTTTTTCCTCTTCCTCCACGAATTCGATTGGTTGTCGTACGACTTCGTGTTCTCGCCCGAGGCCCGCGCGTGCCTTTCACGTCATGTTTTCCAGAAAAGTCTTTCAGTATTTCCACCTCGCGATTTTCTTTCTTTCCACTGTGTAGTTCTTTAATAATTAACGCACTAGCCACCATTTCGTGAAGTATTCTTTCTTTTTCCGAAAGTTGTAGGACTTATAAAAGTTACGGATTTTTTGAGTTAACTAATTTTCCGAAATTTATTTCATATACAGGTGTTTTAATACATGAATATATTCTCTTACTTTTACTTTAACTATTTGAATCTTTAAAACTTTATTTTTCTTATTTGAATCGACTCTAATGTGTGAAAACTATCACAGTTTTTCTATAACAATATTTAAATTTTGTCTTATTATAGAACTTTTCTTTTACTATAACACGTTAAGCTTAAACTTTACTTAACTTTTTTTAATTCATACTTATATGACGTTTACAATTTACAATTTCAACAATTTTCTAAAATATTGAAAATTCGTTAGTGACTTCACCTTTCTTTTATGTGAAAAATTTGAGTTTTCCCCTTAACTTAGGCTTGAATTACGTAAGCATCGTTCAATATTACGATTTGGGAATTGCATGGCTGACGCACCCGTGTTAAGCGTATTGTGTTTCCTTTAGAAAAACCCAAATACATAATATTCCAGGATCCTGGCATTCCCTAAAAAATCATCAACTAGAGGCCAAGTTATATTTTCATTTCTGGACAAGCTAGAGTTCAACAGTCAGTTTCCGTAGATAACGCCTATCTCGCCCTAACTTGTTCAAGGTTACACTACATACGTTCAAGATTCCCTTGCTGGCCTAGAAATATAGTTTTTTTTTAAATTTTGTAAAAACTGAAATTTCCAGGAATTTCAAGGGTCTTGCCCGTTGTAATACATTTAAGCTTTCAACTATTATTTTAAGATGACAAGACCATTTTTCTTCCAAGAAGCTACATGTTTAATGTGTAGCCTAGGCGTATATAGGAATGTTTAGGGAGGGTGAAAGTCTGCTTTAATTTTTATAATTATGAACAGAATGTTGAGTTTTAATGCACTCCTAGTGTAAAACTGTCTGCAAAGCGTTAGTTGATGTTTACAATTGTTGCGCAGGTTGATTTCAAGAAAAACAAGGTTCGAAGAAAACACTACCTCCAGTTTGTTTTTTATTTCATATAAAAATCTTTTTACGTACAAAGTTAAAAGTACTAAATATATTAATTATGTAAAATTAATTCTTTGAAAAACTATGTACTAAACTTTTTTAAATTTTGTGATCCACATTTTTTTCCAAATATTTAAATACTAATACTACTTTAATAAATTGACAACAAAAATGTTGTTCCAATTATTAATATATGAAAAGTAATTAATTACATAATCTAGTAATAATTATAACTAGCAATTAAAATACTACTACAATGTGATTATCACTGTTGCTTTTTCTTATTAATTAAATAACGAAATAAAATCTTCTTGTGAGACATACAAATCTTTTTTAAATTTGTTCCAAAAATTAGCATCTATAATTTTCACGGGCAAAATTATTAGATTAGTGAAGCAACATCTATGAACGAATGGGGGTAACTTATGTATATCATTTAAATGAAACGAGTTCATTCCCTTGGCAATAAATTTGATTTTAGGGTCTCCTTCATCTTGCGAAAAACTGCAAGACATACACTTTGTGGTAACGTGTTTCAAACTCTTTTTTCAACCTAAATTTTGCATAAAGGCAAATTGCTTTTGCTATTTTTCTCATAATTTAAAGAAATGTACAACTACTTTAAGAAAATATTTAGTTAAGTAAGAATTGATTACTTTAATGCATAAACAATATATAGCCTACTCAATAATTAAAAGTTATTTCCCTGTTTATTAATTTATAAAAAGTACCCGAAACATTGGATACGACCTCAAGGAGTGCGGTTCAAGCAGGCTGCGGAGCTACTTGCCAACCTACAAAAGTTGTCTCGTGCACTCACTTTATGGATGGTGCTCAGAATAGTGGAATGGTAAATAGAAAGTGGGTGATTAGCAGACGCTGAGACTTATGTTTTCAGTCCAGTATTTTACCCCGTCTTCCCCCGCACCACCTTACAAGGTCACTGACTTTACTTCTGTCAGTTTCATTAAAATCACACTGTACAGTCGGAGTTTCCTCAGAGTGAAGAAGAGCTTTAAATGCGTTTTCTATGAATGTTCGTGGACGTAACGTACATTTTATCCTAGCCGAGGGTACAGACCGAATCGGCTGTGTAGAAGAGAGACTGTATTTTAAAGATCGAAGGAATTGTAATATAAAACATGGCAATACAGAGAGCCGCAGATTACTTAGTTTTGAGAGTTGAATTCCTGTTAAATCATTTTGACGATATAGGCCTACAGACTGCACATTTATAGTAAAGGAATTAATAAGTTTTTGCTCCTCTTAATATTAACTAGGGGCTCTGCCCCTGGACGCTTCGCTTCGCTCGCAGTTGGAAAATTCGCTAAAGAATCTCGTTAATCTTTTTCTCATTTGTACATAGGTTTGTAAAATTATGAAACCAGGCTTAAATATATTAACAGTAATTACAAGATTAATTATAACCTCAAATACATGCTTTAGAAACGTGAAAGGCTTTCATTACGATTTTTGTCGGATTTCTACTATCTTCTGTCAACTAAAGTTTTGAAACCAGGCCTAAATATAGTAAAAATTATTGCAGGATTAACATAACCTCAATACTATGTTTCAGAAATGGGCCAGGCCTATATTACAAAATTGACTATTAGAATTTATTAATCTTTGCCAAGTTTACATTTATTTTGACAAAATAAATTGTTAAATCAGGCCCAATTTATTCTAATTCGAACGTGCTAAAACAGTATAAATTAGCTTGTTTTTTTAACAGTAATTAAAAACTATCCAATGAACCGCTGATTTTGGATAATACTCAATCTCAGTTCTATTCCACTCTATTTCCAACGTGCTAAAACAGTAAAAATTTGCTTGTTTATAAACAGCTGTTTTGATCGCTTTATTTACTATTTCGTTGTTATTTTGTAACCAACATGGCAACAAATAAGAGCCTATGTTAAAATTTTTTAACTTTTAAATTAGATTTTTTCAAAAAATTGCGTTTTTAAACGAAATTTAACTATATGGGTGTACTTAAAAATCAAAACTACACCTAAATACAAAATTTCTTTGAATTCGTGAGAGCCGTTTTCGAGATCCGCGACAGATACAAAGATAGAAACAAGAATTGCTCATTTAAAGTAATAGGATTTTTATTTATTAACATAGTTTTCATTACGTTAACTAATAAATAAATAATCAACAAAATTTTACAGTTTATCTAGCCTTATATCAAATTAATATAAGCTGAATTTACTCATTATTTAAGTCTAGAGTGCCTTAAACCACTCACCTCACAGCTAGGCCTATTTTATGTATATTAAAGTTATAAATTTCCATAGTTAACATATACTTACTTGGATCCTTTTCAAAATGTTCTAAACTTAAAATTGTTTGACAAAATATCAAGGCCTTTAAAATTATGTAATACTTGACCTATGTGTACATCTGAAATTCCCAACCCGAAACATATTATAACTTTGGGATCACAGGGATTTGAAAAAATATATGGTGGAATTTCATTTGAAGCTGTGATAAATTAAATTACAAGTGAAAAAACATAGACCAAGACCGGGAGTTGAACCCGGGACCTTCAGGTTTCCGTCCTGACGCTCTAACCATCTGAGCTACCCTGATATCTACCGATACTGGTCGATGTTATCTCACTTGTACGGTTTTTACTGCAATTATTGAACCAACAGACTGACTACCTCGTGTAATTTAATTCAATATCCCTTGCTGAGAAAGTATGTAAGCGGAAAAAAAAAATAATAATAATAACACCACTGTAGGCTGCAAAATAAGAATTAATATTGTCTTCAATGTCGTATACACGAGGTAGTCAGTCTGTTGGTTCAATAATTGCAGTAAAAACCGTACAAGTGAGTTAACATCGACCAATATCGGTAGATATCAGGGTAGCTCAGATGGTTAGAGAGTCAGGACGGAAACCTGAAGGTCCCGGGTTCAACTCCCGGTATTGAAGGTCTATGTTTTATCACTTGTAATTTAATTTAATATCCCTTGCTGAGGAAGTGTGTAAGCGGGAAAAAATAAAAATAAAATAATAATGAAACTGTGTATCTAAAACTGATTTGTTTAGAATAATATGTACAGCACGAGGGATGTTTTACGCCTTGTATGTCACTTCCCTGCATTAGCAAAGATCTCACAGGAAACAATTATTATATGCTAAACTCATTGTTACAAGTTTCATTAAAATCTCATTTTAGTACAATCTACACTAAATAAATGGGAGGATTGTCAGTTAATTCCATGGCCAATGATCCCGTGTTGTTTACTTTATTGAGCAGTTTAGTAAATATTTACTATTACAGTTGAACAGAATAAACATCAAATAAAATATATTTACAGCGGTGAATACACGTTGCAGTAACTACAAACATAATTTGCACAGATTTAATCTGAAACATTCTTTGAGCTAATATCAATTTATATTTCCTTTGCGATAAGTAATTAAAATTATACGCCTTTACAAGTAGAGCCATTATTCTTTCGCTCCACTCGTACTACAATTAATTGAAATATTACGTGCTTTTAAATTAATTCCACTTGCAATCCAGTTTATTGAGGCGTAATGGGTTTTGCAACAGATAGTTAAAGGAGGATTTAAGTGTGTTTACCTAAGGTAACACCCCTGATTATTTGCCAGCATTACAATAAAATATAGAGGACTGGTTATAATATTAATAGAGGTAAATATTAAAGAATCTTATATAAGTTTTATTTTTTGTATTTTATCTAGCCGATATGTTCTACGTCGACTATAGATCACGTTCACAATAAACATTATTCATTCTTACAAAAAAAAAGGGAAAAAGAAATTAAGCTCGTTGTAGCTGCAATATCTACCTTCAGAACCTATCATAGCCTAATTAAATTCCCACATCTCTCCGGTTTAGCTTGACCGTTCGGCATTTCGTCAGTGCGTCTGTCTGTCTGCCTCTCGATTACGGCCAAACGCCTTGTCCGATTGTAATGATTTTTTGCATGAATGTTCCTTATTCCTAGTACGAGCGATGAATAAATGGTTTTTTCCATTTTTAATTTTTAACCCCTTAAATTAAATAAAAATTGCGGCAGCACCGTTTCTCTCAGTGTAAGCTTTTTCCAAAGCCAATTTGTGGCTTAACCGTAAGTCGAATTTAAAAACTAAAAATATTTTGCCAGTAGAAAATTTGGTGTTCTACAAAATTGTTCTCTTTATGTTTTTCCGTATCTCTAACGGTAAGCTCACAAAATAGCCGCAAACTTCAAATTCGTTAAAAATCGTCCAAGTTTTTGTATTTTAACCATGTTTTTATACGTTTATTATTTAAATATCTTCATAAAACCTTATAATTTTATGGAGAGAGAGAGCGCGCTACCAGCTGTCTTGCTCTTTCCTGCGCTACATCAGCGTGGCCACTGTGAGTGAGTTGTGGAGGGGGGGGGGGCGGGGTAAGGAAGCCCGATGGCGGTGGGGCCGCATTACTGAGTTGTAGTCCTTTACCAACTACATTATCTTATTCATTTTCTTTCTTTGTTGCACACACAGTATTTAGGGTCGAACACGAATAAATTGCAAAATAATTTTCACTGGCTAAACCTTCTGCTTTATTACTGCCACACTATTTAACCTAAGCTCAAAACCACAATTTGTTATTTCAACGAGCGAGGTCTACTGTTCACAGAACTACTAATATATACTTTACATTATAGTTTACAATAGCTAACCATAAATACTCTCTTTCTGTCTGTATAGTTTTAGCGCAGCGGAGTAAACAAACAGAAAAGTAGTAACTTCCATTCAAATCACATCAGATCTTCTTGTGTTGATGTTACATATTTACACACTCTAATAACACCAACAAACTATGTAAAATTATTAGGGTTAGCAGTTGATAATACTCTCTCGTGGCAAATAATATTTTGGATCTAACTGGCAATAAATAAATAAAGCTTATTTTGTAATACTGACCGTAAAGAGAGTTACCGATATGGGTACAACCGTGATGGTCTACTATGCCTATGGTTATTCCCGGCTCTGTTGTGGCTTAATATTCTGGGGAGATTCAATAAATAGTAAAATAATATTTCAAACACGTAAAAAAAGTATTAGGATAATGTTTTATTGAAAATACTTATGATTCTTGTAAAGCACATTTAAGAAGCATGGACTGCTCATGTCCTTTATATAAAATATATTGAATATATTGTGATTTGTTAAAACAAACTATTCTAGATTTCTTAAATATAAAACTAAACATAGATACTCGACAAAATGTAAACTATTCTATATACATAAGATAACAATATTTGAGAATGCAACAACTTATAGATGTATTGAAATGTGAAATAAAATTCCCAGTTATTTTAAGGAAATTGAAATTTTAATAAATTCAGAAAGATAATAACAACACATCTGTTGGAAAACTATTTCTTCAGTTGGGGAATTTATGCTGCAGAAATGAGCGGATTGCCTGTGGCTGTTTAAAAGATTTTGGTATGTATTTTTTAGATTTTAGTATCATAGTGTTAAATATTATAAGTATGTTGTTGAAAGTTTGTGTATTGTAATATTTTGTATTGCATTGACATGCTATCAGCATTAGATATTAGTCCTGCCTGAGCTGTTTTACGGCAAATAAATAATATTAGTTAGTCGAACTGAGTTCCTTGAGTTTTCCTCCGTTTTCATTAACTAGTAAATTTACGGAAACAATTTTGTTAGATAATCTAAAACACTGTTTATTTGATTTCTATACTGTTTTCCCTCTATGTACATACTTCATTGATACTTGTTTTAGGCGATTTTATAAAGAGTGATTGATTTTTATAAAATATAACGAAATTTAACAAAATTCTAATTGTGATTTATATTTTAAAATGTGCTGACCTAATCAAAAACACTGTTTATTTAATTTCCATGCTGTTTTTCCTCTATGTGCATTTCTTCATAGAGACTAGTTTTAGGCGATATTATAAAAAGTTATTAATTTTTATAAAATATATCGAAATTTAACAAAACCCTAATGTGTTTTATATTTTATAATGTGCTGACATAATCTAATAAATGACAAACTTCGTAGTCCACAATGGCGCTGCAACTACAGGCGTTATACTTAGTACAGTATTAAGTTACAGTTTAAGTTCGAATGTGATAATTACCATTGTAACTTCAGATTTTTGACATTATCCAACTTGAGTGTTGTGATATTATGAAAAATAGTATTAATTTTTGAAGTTTATTTTAGTAATATTGATGCTCACCGCCCTCACTTCAATAATTTTAAAAAGTAAAAAATAAAGATAAAATTCTCCGATATTGGAAGAAGGGCATCATCATGTAACAACTAAACAAAGAACAAATCAGTTTACTCATTAAATTTTGTGTCATGATTATTGTATTATTATGCTTGTGTTGTTGTTATTTCTGTAATTGCATATTTCTTAAATTATTACTGTTACTAGATTTCTTACTACATAAAATGTTCACAAAAAATGTTTTATAGATTATGTTGTTATTTATTTACATTTATGGGAATTTTAAAAACACATTTTAAAAATTGTCTACAGTACGGTAGGCCTACTTTGTTAGTTTATAAAGCAAACCAGCTTAGAACATGAATGTATTAAATTGAACTATTTCTAATCGCTTGCAATTTGTACATGGCTAAGCTAGGAAGAACACTCTGGACTTATTAGATGATGAGTACAAATGTTATTAAAAAAGTTCAGGGAAAGCTACAGTTGGAACCTCGTAGGTTCGAACCTAGCTACTGGCTATCGATTCACATGAGCTATAAGCTGCTCCCCTTTTACGGGATCAATCTGATTGGTATAAGTAAAGAAATTTAGGGGGAAAATAATTATATTATTTATAGTTGCATATTCATTTCTAATTATAAATGCAACACATTGTTCTGCTTCTTTTCATACATGATAAATGTCAGATTTAACATAAACATTCATAAATGTTTCCTTAAGTGCTTTAAATGTTGCAAAGAATAGCCTTAATATGGTTTAGTCTGTTTTAAGTTTTTTAAATCAGTAACGGTAAAGTGTATATTTTATATTTACACTAGTTGACGAATAAAAACCAGTTAATTTTTGACCTTCAGTAATAATAATAGTGTATTTATTCCCAAAAACTTAAAATATATTTTTAACACTGTTAGTCCTGATGAATTGACTGTCTAAAAAGTAGCTGCAAAACAAGATATTAGAAAACAATTTTATAATAAAAAAAAACAATTTTCAATATTGTTTTAACAATTATTAAATAAACAAATAATATGTTTTAATGTAAAGAAACAATAACGAATAATTCCTGGAATAAACAAATGTTAACAATTAAACATTTTAACAGCAATACAATTACTAATAAACTCTAAAAACAAAAACTAAAGCAATAATAATAACCAATAAGTAATCATTATTTCATAAATTACATAAGTAAAACATATACATATATATATTCCTAACAATAATGTGGCATTGAATTCCAAATTATCCAATTCTATTTTATCAACATTTATTTCTTGAATTAAAGTGTATCGTACCAAAACTGCCTGCACTTCTTTCCACACCAAAATACTTATTTAACACACACAACTAACTAATAAATCAAATTAGAATACATAACGTACAACACTACAAAGTTGAAATACGTGTCAATTATAAATCACTGCCATCCGTTCAAAGAACCGCATCAATAATTTAACGGTTTTATTTATTCTAGTGACAGTGGCTTGGATTATCCTAACCTATCTGGATCTAGTTAATCAAAATGTATATCAACAAACTAGACAGGCCCTCCACAAAGAAATAATTGAATCGCTTCCCAAACATGGAGTTTCCCCATTAAGGAGCTTTTATCTAGGATCGACGTTTCTTCGCCTTCTACGTGAAACGAATCCATAATTAGTACATAATTAATACAAAATTAATTTCAATAAACAATCTGCTCTGGTGTCCGTCAGAAGTTGAGGATGGATAAATTTAATCGTTGTGTTTATTTTATAATGACCAATAGGTTGCTTCTAAATATAGTAAAAAATGCGACAAGTGCTACAGCTCACATCATAAAGTGTTACGTTCACTATTAATCAGTAATTAAATATTTTTAATCATACAATTCATTACTTGTGATGCATTTCTATTAATCACTTATTTTTATCCAAGCAATAAATTGATAATAATTTGTTTAAACATTTAATTTACTTAATTATAAATATTATAGATTTTTTCAGATTGTTTTGTTGTTACATAAACGACGTACCTCAAGAACCAATTATCCGATTTGTATCAAACTTTTACAGATTTATTGTGCATTATGGCCTGGATGATATAGACTATGATTTATTTTTTAAAAAGCTTATCTGTTCAAAATAAACCAAAACAATAAGCAAGAAAGTGTCGCAAATGATAAAAATAGTAAAGTGTTCAAGTAAAACTAAGTTTTATTAAACGGGAAAATCTTAGTTTTTTACAAGGGCAAGGTTGTTTTTAAAATTTAGTTCTACAAATTAAGAATTTTCAAACTTGTTAAAAACAGGTATTTTGTAACTAAATTTGAATTAAATACATTTTCTATTTTGTATTATAGTTTTTATTATTTACGCTATTGCTTTTGACGGAACTCTAAAAAACCAAAAAGAACATACACTGCATACACATCTGTAAGCCCTACTAAAAAAACATTACACATAAACTCATGCCATACAGACTGCAATATTAAACACGTTACAAAAATTGCAACCAAATATTTTAGGTATTTTCTTTAGCTTAATCGTTACATACAAAAAAGCAATCCTTCTTATAATATAGTGATCTCTTTTTCTCTTCAAATGACTTAATGGAAAAACATTTACGTTATCTTTATATATATACAAAAAAACTGATGCAATCAAAACTAAACATGTTTTACCTTTTCTATGTTTTCTATGTGTGTACGTAAATATATATATGAATAAACATATTCTTAAAACCTACATAATAAGTACATATTAACACATTACAAAAATTTCATCCAAATATTTTAGTATTTTTTTATCTAAATCGTTTATCTAAATCTACATACAAAAAACCTTTCCTAACCTTTCCTAAGGAATAATATAGTGATTCCTTTTCTCTTCAAATTACTTAATGGAAAAACATTTACATTATCTTTATCTAAAAAAAGATGCAATCAAAACTAAAAAAGAATTACCTTTTCTATGTTTTTTATGTGTACATATTTCTATATACATATTCTTAAAACATACATATGTCTTTATTTAAGATTTGATTAAAGTTTTTATATTAATTAGAAAATGCATTACTTACAATACAATTAATTGTTTGTTACATTACGTCAAATTATTAGTGGTAATTCATATAAGGGGAGGACAGACTTTAAAACCACACTAAATATTGATCGATTCTTTAATCTTAGAGATTCAGATCCATATTGATCAACGTTTTGTTTGAAATTGTATAATGCTACACACAGGATTTTATGATAATATAAAAACAAACAGCATGAATTAAAGTTGAACCATTCCCACGCCAAGGCTTATGCCCATACGTGGACTGTTTGTTTTATTTTAAATGCACGTTTTTACAAAAGTAAATTCCCTTTAAAAAATTCACCATTTACACTCTAAGTTCGTTTCTTCTCCTACAATGCACGATCCTGATTGAGTCCGACCGGCCTCTAGCAGTGCATTCGCACCGTGCAACATGTAAAAAGCAGACTTGGTAATTGAAAAAAGGGAAAACATTTCCTAAAGCAGAATGCTGGCTCTTGTCACCTGCTAATTGAAATCTCAGCTGCCAAGTACGTCAAACCTAGTCTTCTGTTTAATTACACTCACTCCTAGTTATCCGTTCTGACTCACGGTCTGCTTTGCTTTATTTATTTAATTGTAACAAGAAATCCAAGTTGCATTCTCCTCCGTCTTCTCTTGTCTAGATCTAAGTCTGAAGTTTCATTATAATCATAGGCCTACATTGTGGGTGGAAAGTGTGAAACTTTAAAATGTCGTAAAATAAGGACATACTCTGTGACAATGTTTTATTGTATAATAAATTTAATAAACGCTACCAGGAACTGGCACATACTTTCTCACAAACATATTTAAATTATTAAACAGATTCACGGTGACTTGTAGGGTGGGGTAGGAGAGGTGATTTTGTATTAAAGTTGTTTTCCCATAAAAATCCATATAATAACGGAAAAACCAACTTTTCTCATAATAAACTATAAAATTTTAATCAAAATCGTTAGAGCCGTTTTTAAAAAAAATTGATTTTTCAGTTATTTTAAGGGTTTTTAAGGGAAAATTACCCTTAAAAATAAAAAATTCACAAAAATGAAAAAAACGCCTGGAGATACCGTGGATTAGTACCTCCACACCAAATTTCATCAAAATCGGACGACTGGTTTAGGCTCTAGGTCTGATAACATCCACACAGACACACACACAGACACACAGACACACAGACACACATACAGACACACACACAGACATCACTCCGAAAACCACTTTTTTAGGTTCAGGGGGACCCAAAACGGATATTTCCACCAAAAACTCAAACTCGAAAATTTTGACGAATACAATACTTTCTCCATATACTATAGTATAGGGGGAGAAAGTAAAAATTTGGTCCACCACCTAGAAATTTACTTTATTACTTTAAACAGGAAGATGGGCGTGCGATACATGATTTCAATTACAAATTTCATGATGCAAAAAGTGCATTTATATCACGCGTTTTGTATTATACATTTCATGGAATATGATTTATTTGGTTTATTTTAACATTTTTTATATCAATCCACTAACTTAATTACATTTAATAATTACATACTTTATTCAGTTATAACTAATTTTACCTTTTACCTGTCGTGTGACTTCGTTCAGCGTATGTCTATGACGCGTTTCGCAACATATGTTTCATCATCAGATATTAAAACATTAAAACGTTCACATTATATATAACACAAAAACATTTAACTTTCAACACAAAACGCACAACTCTGTAACATGTAATTCGGATAGTCGTCTACTTTATATCGCGGTCGAACGACTACTCAATTGCTTTAAAAAAATTAATCAAAGTCAATAACAATTTTTTCGCATTTTGGGGTTAGCTGTGACCCCAATCGGGGCCCATGCGCAGTAGCGATAGAGTTTTGATTAGGCCACTGCTGATCAACTCTACTGATATACCTAGATCCTTTAGTATATTTTTTGTATTTAAAAGATTAAAGTTTTGTCACTTGCATATCTCTTCATAAGTCTTTTATTTTCAAAATACAGTATTATACCACTGTCATACCTAATAAACTAAAGCTCAATTGTCGGTTGTATGGATTTATAATTAAATTTAATTATTTTTAAAAATTAATAAATATTTTAGAAAGTTTCTTACAAGATATTGTCATTAGTAATGGTTGTGTGCAAATGGGTCTTTTAATATATAAAAAAATTGGAAAACGGTTGACCCTAAAGGCCATCCATGTAACTTCCCGCGAAGTTTAATTACAACAAACACTATTTTTGGAAATTTTGAACTGCCATAACTTTTGAATGAATCAACCGATGTTTATGCTATTTGCGGCAATCGATGCAGTTTTTTTTAAGTCCATTGAAAGAATCAACAACAAAAATTTTTCAGATGAAAAGTTTCGGAGAAATTGAGAAAAACACTTTTTTTATTTTCTTTCGTTCACGATATCTCGCGAATGAATCAACCGATTTTTATGCGATTTGCGGCAATCGATGCAGTTTTTTGAGTCCATTGAAAGAATTGACAACAAAAATTTTTCTAATGAAAAATTTCGGAGAAATTGAGAAAAAACACTTTTTTTATTTTTTTTCGTTCACTATATCTCACGAACGAATTAACCGATTTTGACCGGACTGGTAACGATCGACGTCGCTTTTCAAGGTTAAAAGCTGATTAGTTTTTGGAATTGATCGGTAAAGCCGTTTAAAAGTTATTAAAAAAAAACCTGATTTTCAAAGTTTTTATTTCTTAGTTTTTTCGAAATTTCTCAGAACCTACCGGTCCGAATTAGTTGAAATTTTCAGAAAATCTAAGTTTGATGGAACTTTTTAGAACGACGTTTGGTAGGTTCCAATCGGTTAAGCCGTTCAAAAGTTATAAGCGGGTCACATACTTACATACACACACACATACGCACAGACAGGGTGACACCCTCTCGGGAGTGGTCAGGAAAGATTCCTAGGACCTCAAAACGTCGAGATCTGATGAATACTCGATTTTCGAAAAACGGGGTAAAACCAATAACTTCCCGATTTTAGAAAATTTTAAATTTTCTTAGCGGGAAGTTAAAAATTTAAATTTATATTTACAAAATTATTTTAGATTTTTTTTAATACTGTAGTTAGGCTAAGTAAAAAATAAACGTAAGAAGTGCAATTTGATCGTAAAGGTAAAGTTACCGCATTAATACACAATAATATTTATGTAAAACCTACATTAATGACTATTAAGGTAACACATGAACACATTATATTAACACTCAGTATACGAAACTAACCATCTAACAATAACAATAACCAGGGCTTAAGTGTTTACATTGATGGTGAGGGACAGTGAAAGGAGGTGACGGCTCTCAACCGGCTGCATGAATAAAAAAAAACATTCGCAAAAGTTACCACAAAAATTGTGTTTTTTAAAGTTTTAAACGTATTTTAAACAAATTTAATTTATTTAATTCACTCAAAATTTAAATAGTTTATGAATACAGAGTTGATTTAAATAAACCTTTACACCTTTAAGAAACGCACAAAAATGAATAAATCATACATAAAACAAAACAGCTGTAGCGTTATAACATAGTGGCACAAGTTGTAAGCCCAATCTGCAACATTTGGAAATGGTTATTATCTATCGATTTACTTGATTCTTCCGTCTTTATCAGTCTGGTTTACCTTGAAGAAAACTCCCGAGTGTACAATATGATTTTAATACAAAAAGGCCGTAAAATCGTTGAAACATGCATTCGTAATAACGTGTTTCGGATTCTATTTATAAATTTATAATCTGGGAAACTACTTTAAGTTATAAAGAAGGCTTTATATTTTCTACGTGTTAGCTTAAAATATGGAAATTATTGCTTAAAACTCCCAAAAAATGCATTCAAAATAATCGTTTTTACATCAGTTGAACCGTTGATTAAAATGAGTTGCCGTCAATTTCTTTTAATTATGAGATATAAGACGAAAGAGTACACAGCCTTTAAGAACAATTTAAGATGTTTCACAACTTTTTATGTTGAAAAACAGCGTCCGAAACACGATAGTACGAAGTGCATTTTGAAGCCGCTAAGTACAATTAGAGGCACATGTATGTCGTTATGACTTATCATAATGTTTCAAATCTTAAGGTTTTCGAGTGTTTTAAGTAGTATGTGTTGAAAATAGATAAAGTAAAACCCGAACACAAAATGTCACAACAAATACGTTTACTAACTTCAAACGCGTTTCAACGACAATTTCGCCATCCTCAGTGATGCACGGGCTACATTAATCAAACTGTAACTTACCTAACTCAATTATAGTTATAACTCAATAATTATAGATTGTATATTGTTGAAACACATTTGAAGTTTAGTAAATGTATTTGATGTGAGATTTTGTGTTCAGGTTTTAGTTTATCTGCTTACTTTCTCGCAAGTTAAGCTCAATAGTTACTTATGTGTTAAAAATATTTAAAAAATGAATTATTTTTATGTAACTAAACTCATTTATTTAAAATATATATATATATCAGTGCAGAAACCATAGCAACATGCTAAATAATTATTTGTTTTATTGTGTACTAATTGTTGATACTGGTATCTAATAGTTTCTATTTGTAGGCTATTATTATAATATTATGAGTTTTTATTATTATTATTGAGTTTTATGTTTTGCAATATTATGTTCAAATGTATTTTCTCTTTTCAATAACAAAAAAACACATAACAATCATTCAAATAACAGCAAAACAAATCCTACGTTACATTTAATTTAATTAGTTAATTACTGCATGCAGTTTCCAATTGGCAACACTAATAAAAATAATAATAAAACATTTATTAATAAGTTTTAATTTTTTTAAATATTTTTCCTGCATTCTATAAATATATTTACAAAGGAAAATATATTTATATATTTTTTTTTAATTCATGCATTGTAGGGTTAAACATACTTTAGTATAATACCGCAGATGTTTAAAAAATGTAGTTGCTAAACTTTCGGAAATTGAAAAGGGTGAAGGTTTGTTCAATATTTTCAGGAATATTTTGTAAAATAAACTCTTTGAGAATAAAAATAAATATTTTGGATATCTTTTAATAAATCCTTTACAAACGATAGCCTACGGCAGTATCATAAATATGTGTTTTTAAGAACCAAACTTTGCCACCCAAATGTACATTATTGTAATAAATTCGGGTTATCAGGCTTTAGAAAAAAGTACATTTTCATCATGATTCCTGTGTCCGTGTCTGGGAATTTCGACCTACAGGCATACTAAAAGAGTTTCGTTTTTCCTTTTCAAAATCGTTCTTTTTTCCTAAATGTTATTTCATTCACGATGTAAATAGTTAAAATGATTTCAAAGAAAAAGTTGTCAAAGTGTTTTCGTTGACCGAAAGTTTATTTATTATTACTTATTATAAAATCAACACAATTTTAGTCACTATTATTATTTTTATTATAAAGCACAATATGACAAACACAGCATCGAAAATAAAATCACCTGTTTTTAATATTCTGATTGCATGTAGCACATTTAAAAGTTTCAAATCATTTTGGATCACATAAAATCAACTTTGCATCTGTATTGAAACTTAACGAAGCAAGTTGTGAAAAATGTATAACAATTTTGTTTTTACAACATTAAAGTTTACGGACTGTTCGAGTTTCATAAAAATCTGTTCATAATAAAAGAGTAGGTCTAAGTATTATTCTCTATTTTTAAAGTTTTAGTTCTATAAAAGTAAAAATTTTATTTGGTTTTGGAGTTAGTTTTTTGAATTTCATAATTTGTATGGTTTCATAATTCTGTCATAAGTTTATAGAGTTCAGTATTTATTTTGTGTCGATCATAATGGGCATGCTGTGGTAAAAATTCTTACAAACGACTGAAAAGAATATGATTGAATTTCTTTCAGATCATATTAACATTAATACGGTTCGTAAACAAAAATAAAGACGATAAAGGCTTACTTTTTATTTTTGAGATTTCGAGCAAGAAAACAATGATCGATAGCCTACACGCTCGTGCTAACAAATGCGTAGTAGTAGGCCTATAATACATTCACTGTTAACTTGTGTACATCCTTTAATTTTACTAACTAATATTTTTATCACTTATAATTAATTATGCTAAATTTAAATATTGCATTGTTTTTTATTTTTATTTTCTTTTCAATAATATGCAAGTTTAAAACTAAAAATATAAAGTATGTGTTAAATATTTCAATAACCATTGATGAAATAGTGAAAATGGTAAACACTAAAATTTATATTTAACCTATAATTAGTTTTTTATAAAGCGGACACTTTTTTAATAGCTTGGCAACTTTTACTGTAAATAATACATTACATACAAATTACAACTGTAAACGTGCTTTAGTTAAAAATATGTCAAATAGAGATTGGTTCATACGAGGCGAAGATGCAGCAGAACCTTGAAAGACGAAGCATCATGACCACTTCCTCGATAATCCAGTTAACATTTTCAACACGCAGCAGTAAAAACACAATTTAACTGTTCCCATCCCAAGTCAGCGCCGCGCACATTTCTCAAGCGCACAATCCAGTTCGTTGCATGCGCACACATACGGGCGCACATTTGCATGTTCCAATAAATATATAAGCTGTAAGCCTAATGTGGCAGCTGGCAATCGTATTTTTCCCTCTAATGACTGAACATATATCTGTCTGATAGATTTGTCGTGGGAAAATTAAACAGACTCAGTCGATGTCGTCACGATCACGATCCATTTCTAGATTCCGTTTATTTGTTCGACGTCTCCATCGCGCCACCTGTTCAAAGCGGAGCCGTTTAACAAACGGATAACTACGTCTTGGTCGCATCATTAAAGCCTCTGTTATAAGATCATAAAGTATAACCTAATTATAGCCTGACACGACTGTAAATTGAGTGCGGCAGTTCTTCCGCAATCTTTTCGTGTTGGCGTATATGAACAACACTTTTTTATTTGTTGTGTCGACTAACATTATTTGAAACCACAAAGCCTAGCAAAATCTGTAGCTAATTTAAATAAAATAAAGTATTTTTTAGAACGAAAGCATCATCGCCTACAAAATCAATTTTTAATATAGACGATTTCAAGGGTGCACTCCACCATAAAAAACTGTGTTTATTTTTAAAGCAAACCTAATTATTTTATGTTTTATGTATGAGTGTTGGTTAATTTTTACGGATTTAACTAGGCTTCACTGCGGCAGACATAACTCAAGTTGTATTTGAGATAGCCTCATATTTTTAACTTCCCGCTACCAATAAAGGGAAGTTATTGATTTCGGTTCGATTTTCGAAAGTCGAGTTTTCATTAAATCTCCACGTTTTGAGGACCCAGGAAGCCATTCTGACTATTCCCGCCGAGATGTCCGACCGTGTGCGTGTGTGGGTGTGTGTGTGTGTGTGTGTGTGTGTGTGTGTGTGTGTGTGTGTGTG
>JAGFPH010005128.1:34259-61365 GCA_018207615.1 Philaenus spumarius
GTGTGTGTGTGTGTGTGTGTGTGTGTGTGTGTGTGTGTGTGTGTGTGTGGATGTATGTGTGTAAATAAATTTTTGTAGTACAGTTTCTCAAAAACGAATCAACCGATTGAATTCTACGACATGTCATTCGAAAGGGTGTATCAAAACTTAGATCTGATTAGATTTGAGAGTTAATCCATAGAGCCAATCCAAAGAAATAAAAAAAAAATAACCTAAATTTTTTTTTGAATTTTTATGTTTTTTAAAAATAACTTTAAAACGTGTGAAAAAATCATAATAAAACCATGTATACATTTTTTGTGCTTAAAAAACTGCGTCGACTGCTTTTTTGAAAATGAAAATCGGACGACGCATTCAAAAGTTATCGTTGTTTAAAAATTCACAAATTTTCGTTTTTTGGTATTTTTTTAACATATCTTCCAGATTTCTCAACCTATCAATATAAACCTGCACATTTTCTTTTTGTTAAGCGTTTAAAATTCAAACAAAGCGGGAAGTTCTAGGGTTGGCCAGCACGGTCAACCAATTTCCAGATTTTTTTATTTTGAAAAGGACATTCCATTCTACAACCTGTAGTATGGATATTAAATTGTATAAAATATTTTTGTAAAAAATATGTTACTTCATTTTTTTATAAAAAATTTTAGTAAAAGCTTTTTTTAACTCAAATTGTTCAGAAAAGAACTAGGAACGAAACTAGACGAGGAAAAAAATTGTTAATTTTTGTAATTTGTATCGATATTACGGAGGAGTGATACACGTCAAAAAGAAAAATAACATTCTTATATTTTTCAAATTAAATCATATTAGTTTTAATGCTCATATATATATATATTCAAATAGAGGGGCTCCATGCTTGTTTCGCACATACTGACTTAGTTCCTTCCTTTCCACACAACGTATAAGTTCTTTATAAACATATAGCATTAATCACAACTCAAAACTAAATGTTTTAATAATAGAACATGTCAAGGAGATATATCTACTTATATAAAGCTAGACGGTAACACTGATTCATTGACATTAATTATTAGGCACTTCCCGTCATCGGACCCCCCTCAACCTTATACTTGAATTAAACGCTCTCGACGAGAAACTTTTGGGAAAATTGCCAGAAGTTAACATTTTTTTAATTTTGCAAGCACCTTTTGGGCGGGAAAGATCTTTTAGATTTTTTAAATTTTTTCATTTTTTCACTTTGAGCGCGTTTTGTAAGAAAACGATAAGAGATAGCAAAAATTTTTAAATACAAAAGTTGTAGAAAATTTAATTTCAGACTAACGATTTTTCATCAGATTTAAGATCCAATCATCCATTTAGCCACTATTCATCCGAGAAGGGAAGCTCCGCCCAACGTTTTTAAAGCTAGCCGGTTTCACTGATTCACTGACATTAATTATTAGGCACTTCCCGTAATCATAACTCCATCAACCTTATACTTGAATTAAAGCTCTCGACGAGAAACTTTTGGGAAAATTGCCAATATTTAACATTTTTTAATTTTGGAAACACCTTTTGGGCGGGAACGATTTTTTCGATTTTTTAAATTTCTTAATTTTCCCACTTTGAGCGCATTTAGCAAGAAAGCGGTAAGAGATAGCAAAAAATGTTAAATACAAAAGTTGTAGAAAATTTAATTTCAGACTAACGATTTTTCATCAGTTTAAGATCCAATCATCCATTTATCCACTATTCATCCGAGAAGGGAGGCTCCGCCCAAAGTCCTTAAAGCTAGACGATTTCACTGATTCACTGACATTAATTATTAGGCACTTCCAGTAATCGTACCCCCCTCGACCACATACTTGAATTAAAGCTCTCGACTAGAAACTTTTGGGAAAATTGCCAGAATTTAACATTTTTTAATTTTGGAAACACCTTTTGGGCCGAAACGATTTTTTCGATCAACTATGTACAAACGATCCAAAGATTAACTACATTCTTTAGTGAATTTTCCAACTGCGAGCGAAGCGAAGCAGCCATCTGTGGCCGAAGGCCGAGTCGGGGTTGGGACGCGAAGCGTCCAGGGGCAGAGCCCCTAGTCTACTTATATAAAGCTAGACGGTAACACTGATTCACTGACATTAATTATTAGGCACTTCCTGTAATCAGAACCCGATCAACCTTATACTTGAATTAAAGCTCTCGACGATAAACTTTTGGAAAAATTCCCAGAATTCAATATTTTTAAATTTTGGAACCACCTTTTGGGCGGGAACGATTTTTTCGATTTTTGAATTTCTTCATTTTCCCACTTTGAGCGCATTTAGCAAGAAAGCGGTAAGAGGTAGCAAAAAATGTTAAATACAAAAGTTGTAGAAAATTTAATTTCAAAGAAGAGATTTGCCGACAGATTCAAGATCCAATCATCCATTAAGCCACTATTCATCCGAGAAGGGAGCCTCCGCCCAACGTCCTTAAAACTAGACGATTTCACCGATTCACTGACATTAATTATTAGGCACTTCCCGTAATGGAAACCCCATCAACCTTATACTTGAATTAAAGCTCTCGACGAGAAACTTTTGGGAAAATTGCCAGAATTTAACATTTTTTAATTTTGAAAGCACCTTTTGGGCGGGAACGATGTTTTCGATTTTTTTAATATCATAATTTCCCCCCTTTGCGCGCATTTAGCAAGAAAACGGTAAGAGATAAAAACAATTTTAAATACAAAAGTTGAAGAAAATTTAATTTCAAACTAACGATTTTCCATGAAATATAAGATCCAATCATCCGTTCAGCCGCTATTCACCTGAGAAGGAGCTCCGGCACACAATCCTTCAAATTTCCCATGTTAATCTTATGAAGATAATGTTTAATGAGCTTGAGTCAGCTGCCAAATAAAACAGCTGATTTATGCTCGGTCACCTATGTACAAACGAGTTAAAGATTAACGAGATTCTTTAGCGAATTTCCCAACTGCGAGCGAAGCGAAGCAGCCATCTGAGGCTGAAGGCCGAGGCGGGGTTGGGACGCGAAGCGTCCAGGGGCAGAGCCCCTAGTACATTATAAAATTAACTATAATAGTTTAAGTCCAATCCAAATAAAAACACCTAAATAAAAACTACATATACAACTTATTTGAAAGTACGAAACAGCTGATAAAGGAAATGCCACTGAGCCACACCGGTAAACATATAACTATTGTACCATCGTTGAAAGAGAAGAGCTTTAAATTATAAATACTAGCTGACCCGTGCGAATATTTCGCAAGTTCGGAGTAGGCCTACATTTACCTGATTTAACACGTTGATTTAATTCAGTTAATTAAGTTTATTTATTTACATTGGTTTATAAATAACAGTTTCCCTATACAATCTTACAGTGAAAACAATCTAACTAACGGCTGTCATGCTAGTTAAACAGATGGTTAGTAGATGGCACCTTTCATTAGGAACATACAGAGTATAATATTTTTAAATCAATTTTTGTTATTAAAACATGAATTTTAAGCTGTTTGTCTATTTTCCCGTGTAGTGGTTAAGGAAAGCTTTAAAATTGTGCCTCATTCATGTAATTTGATGATGTATTAAGGAAGTTATGGCGTACCGACACAAAAATAGTCTTGAGAAATAATATATGCGATTTTAAACGTGCTTTTAATTAGAAAATGCTAGAAAATCATTTCATTAATTATTATTTTAGAATACCCTCAAGCACGATACCACAACACAAGTTTTCTAGGGATTAGGGGTTAGAGCACACCATTGTCAGGTCTCCAACGTGAGAAAGGCCCCTCTGTTCCCTTCTACAAACTCTGTGGTCGGCACTCCTTCTCTGAGGTCATATTTTGGCTCAACTTGTTCTGGGTAAACAAGATCTGTCAACAATGGCTGCGTCAGATCAGGAAAACACAGCATCATTATTGCCTCTCGTTGACTTTGAATGTTAGAACATAGAAATAATTTCCATCAAAAAGTGTTTAAATGATTGTTGATATTAAAAATTGTTATTCATCAGACACCTTTAGAAGTTACTCGTAGTTGACAAACCTGAAATTTGATTCTGACCGAAAATGTTACCCGTCCAAACTAGTTACAAATACTACTTATACATATTCTGATTTATACTTCCCCTGCACTCCGTAGAAGCTACATTCAGCAGTAAACGTTCGGACAATTCCTTAAAATGAGGATTTCGTGCAAACTGTATCAAGCCATTAAAAAAACAGGTTTATGTTTTAAAGTTAATAACTGGTCTAATAGTGTAACGGCCTAGTTTAAAGGTCAATGAGTGACGAGCTTCCATGGGAATTTAGAATTCGACATCGTGATTCAAGAGAGGGGGAGACCCTAAGGGCAAATTTCACCGGTTTCCATTTCTTTATCTAGAATTGATACATCATCGATTCCCTTAAGGCGGGTCTATTGTGAATGAAAGAAACGATAATAAAGCTGATAATCATTCGAACCTGGAATTACGTTGGCTCACCGCGCAGGTTCTTTAATATAGACTAGCTGCCGTACTCGGCTTTGTCTGTGTTAAAAGTAAAGTAACATCCCCAGTATTAATTAAAAGTATTAGTTTGAAAAAATGTATTCTGATTGGACAGAAAGACAAAAAATCAAAGTTTTTTCTAATATTTCGTGCTAAGTAAACTATACCTCTTACTAATCTCAATTTTAAATGCATACTGCAATTATTATTTATTGTGTTTATGGACTAGCTTAATACATTTATATAACGGGTGTCCCACGAAGAGGTCCCTATTTTTTAATTAATATATTAGATGCACCGAACACTCTACAAACCTGAAACTCAACAGTCCTAACATACACATATGTAAAAGAAATACACCTGAGTATCAGTTAATTCTGACACATTAGGACAAAATGGCGGGATATCAAAGAAATAGTACCTTTTCGTTAAAATAGTTTTATTTGCTTAAGTGATACAACTTAATTATTGAATTTTAACGATGTTACTAAGCACTAAACAACATTAGGGAATTACAGATATAAGTAACTCGTAATTAAATTAAATCTATTTGATCCATAAACCTTATTCAAACTGATGTCCATCGATCGCAAAGCACTGATGACAACGAAATAGAAAACAGTCATACGCTTTGCTGAACAACTCTCGAGGTATCAACAACAGTTCCTCTTCGATCAACCTCATTAGTTCATCGTCTGTCGCAATGTTATGACAATAAACCTTTTCCTTCAAAAAGCCCCACAGAAAAAAGTCACAATCAGTCAAGTCTGGAGACCTTGCGGCCTAGTCCATGAAGCTGCTGCCACGACCTATCTAACAGTTAGGAAAATTTTGGTCCAAAACTGCTTTGGCCACATTAGCATAATGCGGAGGAGCTCCATCCTGTTGCAAAAAAACGTCTTTCATCTCAGGCTGAGAAAGACGAGGAACTATGTGATTGCTTAAAACTGATGCATACCTTTCTTCAGTCATTGTTTGTCGGGATATGTCATACGACAAAACACCATCCTTGGTAACAGCAGCCCAAACTGTTATACCTGTTGATTTTAATTTCTCTTCTTGTAAGATATGTGGATTTTTTGGGTTATAGTAATGACAATTATGCCTGTTTACAGTTCCTGTTCAATAAAATTTCGCTTCATCTGAAAACACGATTCCTTCATGCCATTTGCTATCTCCGTTAGTCTTTTTAATTATTTTCGAACAAAATTCCAATCGTCTGTCAGGATTATCTTCAAGCAGTCCGTGAACTAAATGAGTTTTATAATGTTTGATTTTGTTCTTTTTGGCATACCTTTGGACAGATGACTTCGGTATCCCTGTAGCAGATTCCACCTTTCTTACTGAATTAGGCGTATTTGGAGATTCCATGAAAGCAGCACATACGATTTCTTCATTTTCTATGTTAGAGGATCTATGGTATTTTTTTGTATTGACCCCGTTTCTAGTAGGATAGTCTTCCACTTACGAATAGATTTCCTTGACGGTGGAACTACACCTGGGTACCGTTCCCTAAAACACCTTATTGCTTCATAATCATTTTCAAAGGCTATAGCCCAGGAACAACATTTCACTTTTTGCTCAGTTGAAAACGGCATGGTACATAAGACACTTTACAATGCAACTTAATAACAAATGCCAATGTTTATTACCAAATATGTTCATTGTTGTGGATACACGCAGTCAGCTGATAGATTTAAAATAGTCCAAACAGCTGTAGCTGTTCCTATTCTAAATAAAAGTAGGTTTACCCTTAAAATACGATTGCTGATTTTGTTGACTTTTTTGTTTTTCCGCCATTTTGTTTGGATCAGTCAGAATTAACTGATACTCAGGGGTATTTCTTTTACATATGTGTTAGTCACGACTGTAGAATTTCAAGTCTGTAGCGCGCTCTATACGTCTGTCATATCAATTCAAAAACAGGGACCTCTTCGTGGGACACCCGGTATATACTTATAGAGAACTAATATGTGACTTTTCTCTTTTATGTAAGTCTTTGTCAAAACCCTTACTTACCTGGGTACCTAAAATACGGGAGACACTTTTATATTGAGTTTATAAAAACAAGTTTGCTTTGAGTAAATTAATATTATTTACTTATTGACTTTTTTCGAGGCTAGACGTACAATTGAAACTTCGTTTACTAGCGAGCACGCATCATCCAAACAGGAACTACTTACCAAATTTCAGGCCTATACGAAATGTTGAAATTTCGAGATTATTTGGTACATTATACCTACGGGTAGGCACTATATATTTTTATTATAATTTTTTATTATATTTATAAATTTCTTATAATTTGGAATGCCTCTTTTATAATGTATAGAATATAATTAGGCCTGCAGTTAAAATAGGTTCGTTTCTTAATTTTGATATTTTTGTCCCGGCTAGCTATAAATTGAAATAAATTGCAACAAGGATAACAAAAGAAGAGATTTAATATCAACTGGAAACTGGAATGTGTTTCGAAGGTAGTCTGACACACTTGTATCAAACTGCGCGTGCAAACTATAGCGCTACCTGTTTAATCCTTTCGACCGCCATTTTGGGACAAAGCCAAGAGTTAAGCTTTTAAAAACTTTGTCCATCTGACGCAGCCCTAAAAAAGCAGTGGTTACTGTCTATGTATTGTGGAAGTATGTCTTTAATGCATATTTGCCTATGTTTGAAATTCCCAAAATAATACTGTTCTACAAGCGAACCAAGCGAAGTGTATGCTATATTCTGTAGTACAAGTTTTATAGTTTTATATATTTTTTTTTAATAATTTTATCATTAGTAAATTGTTTTACAGAAATTACACCTCCTATTGTGGGTTTTTTTTACTTACGGTATTTAAATACATATGTTTTCTGAACTATTGTGTAGAATATAACACATTGTTTTTTCATTATTATGGCGAATATTCCTTTCACACATCTCTAGATAAGCTCTTTCCCATGACAAATATATGTTTTCACGGAATTTTTTGATCTCTTCATTGCAACGTTAACAAAAACGTAAACTTTATCAGAAACATGAATGGCGAACTATTAAAAACAACAACTTTTTCAATCACAGCTTAATCTCACATTAACAGATTACAATTAAACACTGCACATTTTATCAGGAAGGTATGCTTAAAGCAACGGTTAAGGTAAATACTACATTAATAAGTTGAGTAATACAAATTTATTCGATAAATTCATCCTACATCATTAACGGATAAAAATAGTACCAACTATTAATATATATTTAGTAGAAGGCTGAGAATGGGCGTGAGAAGTACTATGTGTTTAAAATATATATATAACGACAGCCACTTTCCTCGATAAAATCAAATGATAGTATTAAAAATCTTACTCCTAATAATTAAATTCGTCTTTAACGCATATTTAGAAATGAGAGAAAATAGTACGGCAGAATAATTTCCACATTGAAAAATAATGTAGGCGAATAAACTGATCTTATCGTATTGTAATATTCCCAGTGTATAAGCTCCCATAAGTTTAACGTTTAAATTGTCAAACCACCTACTTTAATTGAGTGGGTTCGGAGATAAAAGGGTATCTTTAAATTATACAAATAAGTTCACACTTAGAATTTTCTTCCATTACATATTATGTGTTGCTCATTTCCAATCAAACATAGTTTGATGTCTGAAGAAGCAAAGAATTTAAAAAAATATTGAAACGAAAACAAAATTTATAAATTAATAGAACAGTGTACATTTTGTTTAGCAAATTGTTTGCATTATTGGGAACTATGTCGGAAAATTTGACGATTTAGAAACGGTAGAAAATATATCTATAGATTTGAAGAAATTAATAGGAAATTAGGAAGAAATTGTTTTTGTATTTATTCAGTTTTCTTCAAAGTTGTGAACTAATAATAAGTATCTTCTTGTCTGGTGAATAGACAGTTGGATTGCAATACAAACGACCTTACAAATTACAAACGGGAAACATTTTAGAGTGAAATAAGTGTACTATTAGATAATAATTGTTAAATGCAGTTACAAAAAAAATATACGTAGTTACCTACCTTTTGATTGGTATTACTACTTTGTACTCTGTTTCAACCCATTGTAATCATAAATATTTTCACACTTCAGCCTTTTCTGTTACACGAAATGGGCAATTCAAACTATCAAATTAACCATAACCTTTCTCATGTTATGAATATTTTTGAATTTTATTTGTTGCTTTTCATTCCTAGTGGGTAGTTTTATAAAACAAAATGGTATTTCATTTCCACCACACGATTTTCTAAAAAAAATCAAACAATTACAATGTTCAAAAAATTCTCTTTACCATGCACATTCTACTATATTAATTTTATGTAATTGATAATAATTAAGTTAATCTTGCATTAAATTAAGCCAATTTGCTTTATAATATAAAACATTTAATTTTCAGTGTAAGGCAGAAGAGATGTTTGGAATATAATTTTATCTAGGTTCATAGTTAAGATAAAAAGTCGTCACGTCACAAACGGCTTTTTATGCATTTTGACGTGGGTAACATGTTCAATGCATACCAAAATTAAAATCAAAATATATAGGATATCGAAAAATTCACAAAATGTATAGTTATTAAAAAACCTTGATGACATTATTTCATGTTCTTAATTTATTCTAAAAAATAAAATTTAGGTAAACAAATGTGTTTAAAATGATGTTACCCATTGTAATCAAGATTTTAATTATTATTTGTTTGTGGTTTTTTTTATTTCTGAGCTTGTGAGTGAGTTAGAGTTGAGTGGGAAGATTTTAACCTGTTTTAAACCCTTATTAACATACTGCAGTGACAAACAAGGCACTTTTAGGGTGTCTAAAACGTAAATGGAAATTAAAACATTATTATAACTATAGCATATTTTAGTTTAAATTACCATTGAAGAATTCAAAAGCTGAAGTAATATACAAAACATAATGTTGTTTTAAATTTATTACTTTAGCTCTATTTAATTTGTTAGAGTGAAGTTAGTTTTCAAAATAGACATGGTTCATATGAAAAGGTCCACATAATAAAATTTTCTGCCAGAAAATCGATAATCCAAAAATTTTTAATAAAATTTAAACCTTTCAGAAAATGTTTACTAAAAATCGACAACAATTAATAATTTTGAAAAAGATAAAATTTCAGCCTACATATTTAGTTACATATTTCAATGTTTGACTTTCAAATGAATTAGGCCAACCAGTTGTAGAAATTTATTTTAAACTGTAAATACACTCAAAGCTCCTTGATCATTTGATATGTGTGTAAAAATGTTAACATCTTTCCTCTCAAAAACCATAAACTAAATGTTTGACAAAAGTTTAACAAAAAATTTACGTTTTTAGAGTAGAATATGAAATTACATCACCATACGTTTATTTAAAAATATATTTTAAGCAAATTCTGTGATTTTCTGCTACTCTGTTTATACGGGGGTTTGACCTGAGTTTTGGAAGAGTAGATAGCTCAAGCCAACGTTAAATTTAATCCAACACGGTTTGTTGCGCTCTTCACAAGGGTGACTTTTGCCTCACTTTGTACGTTCAATAACAATTAGTTAGTTAAACGATTCAACACAAGACAGCAGCCAATTCTTAAATGCTACTCTACATTTTGAAGTATATTGTAATAACCATATGCGAGTTAATGTCAAACATCCGCTAGATTTCGTTACTGTCAAAACTTCAATTTAGTAAAGAAATATTGAAATACTATAGGTTATTAGACGCGAGAAGATTACGTCAGCTATTAACCGACACAAAAAGTACAAATAAATCCCACCGCTTCGAAATAAAAAGTCGGCCAATCGAAGTTTGACACTCATCTTCTAATCATCCCAAAGTTAAATTATAATGGCACCGAAATTGCCCCGTCTCGTTGAGCGGCACTTCAGGTTTGGCGAGTATTCATCTCACCAAAACGTGTATTAGGTGACCACTATCATTACATTCATTCCGGTTATAGTCGATTGGTTTTAATTGCAAGGACCAAGCATATTAGGCCATTTTAATTGCGTCTACAGAACCATCATCATTAATTGGACTTCAATAATTTTAATCAAACAGACAGTGTTGTACGACTAAGTTCATAGATTTTAAATCATGACTAACGCAAAGTTTCTTTATTTAATATTTAATTGGAACTTTACTGTAGAAAATTAAACAGATAAACTAAAAAAGCTTAAAAAAACAGCAACAGTAATATTGTTATGAATATTACGCATTGGCAAATGATGTGTGATGTAAATCCAACTGATGACGTCATTACTCAAACGCCGCCAATGTTTTTTACTTTTTACTTTTTACTTTCTCCACCCTATACGTAGTATATGGAGAAAGTATTGTTTTCGTAAAAACGTTCGAATTTGAATTTTCAGTTGAATTATCTGTTTTGGTGCTCCCAGAACCCCAAAAAATTGTTTAGTGCAATTATCTGTGTTGGTGCTCCCTGAACCCAAAAATATTTTTAGTGGAATTTTTTGTTTTGGTGCTCTCTGAACCCAAAAAAGTGTTTTTAACGTGGTGTCTGTCTGTCAGTGTGTCAGTATGTATACACGACCAGAGGGGACACTATTGGTCCGATTTTCATGAAATTTGGTATGTAGGTACTAAACCCTAATATCTCCAGGCGTTTTTTTCATTTTTTGGAATTTTTAATTTTTAAGGGTAATTTACCCCTAAAAACCAATAAAAAACGACAAAAATGCAAATTTCTCAAAAACGGCTCTAACGATTTTGATCAAATTTTCAGTATTTATAGTGCTTAAGATGCCAAACAAAATGACACCATCCGCTTTTATCAAAACTTCGGCGTTTCATAATTATGGGGAAATGTTAAAAAATAAACAAGTTTATGTTATCAATCTAGCATCACGGCAACGGCCGCAAGGGATAGCACAACGGTAGAGAAGACGGCCAGTAATTCAAAGGTCACGCGATCGAATCCCGCCTGGGACAATAACTTTTTTATACGATTGACGTAGGTAGAATATTATTTTTTTGTTTTGTTCTAAAAAGTAGTAAATAAAATGATTAAAAACAATATTATTTTGACTACAGTAAGTTGGGAGAAAGTTTGTGTCAGTTAACTGATACCGTTTATTTTATTTTGTATTCATTATTCTCCTTGTACACTATCAGAATCATGAAAGTATCATAATTATTATTAAGTAACACTAGTTGACCCGTGCGAGTATTTCGCTAGTTTGGAGTAGGCCTTCACTTACCTGATTTAATACATTGATTTAATTCAGTTAATTATGCTTATTTATTACGTTGGTTTATAAATAATAGTTTATACAAATGTATAAAGTTTTACGTTGATTTAATTTGATTGATTTGCATGATAGATACACTTGGATATATAATGTAAACAATCTAACAGCTGTCATGTTAGTTAAACAGATTGCTAATAGATGGCGCCTTTCATTAGGAACCATATGAAGTACAATATACAAGTTTTTAAAATCATTTTTTGTAACGAAAACATGAATTTTAATCTGTTTGTCTATTTTTTGTCAATAGCGGGGAACATCAGCTTTAAAATGATGTTTGAATAATTAATTTAGATTAAGAATTTAGGGAGTAAATATTGCTTAGCTGCAAAAAAACAATAAACACCTTTGAGAAATAATGTATACGGATAATTATAATAACATTACATAATAATAAATACTACATACAAACTAAAAACGATGGCAGTTTCCATATCATCGTGGTTTGAGAGTGTTTTATTAAAAATAATTTTTCTGACTAATTTATTCTTGTAACTTTAAATTTTGTTTGAAATGTTTGATAATACAATTAAAAATATTTATGTTTAAGTGTAGAGTTTAATAACTTGTGTTAATGATTAAACGTATACACTTTTAGAAGATTGGACCTTTCGTTTTGGTTTTTCCAGATATAAATAACGAATGTCTTATGTCTGAATGATCTCAGTTAAGTTTTATAAATTATAATTTTGTAACATGATTTTAACATAATTTAAAACTAATAAGAAGACAAGGATCATGCCTTATCAACATGTAACCCAATATCTTACTTGTATATGGCAAACTGACGTAAAGTTCAATAATGCAAGGTACAAGTTTCTCTGTAAGTATTAATAATGTATTGTCATAACGTGATTTTTCTAGTTTTATCTTAAACTAAACTATTACCAAATAAAAGTAAGCGTTTACATCTGCAAGTAGAAAAGGATGTTTTTTATAAATGTTTGTCTCTGGAAGATAGACGTATAAATAATAATATGACGCTATAAGTGTAAATGATTTCGTCCTATTTACAATGTATTGAAGAAAGTGTGTGCCTAAAATTTATACTTGTATACTTCTGATTAAAATTATTAGTCAAACAGTAACGCAGTTTGTTTACATTCTTAGTTGAGACAGTCGTATAGCTGTTGAAATTGTGATGCATCGTGTATTCTTTGTGTTAAACTATTTTAAGATATTTTTATCCGATTTAAATTGTAATTACGTAGTTAACCAGTGAAGTTGTATTGTTCATTGTGTAAATAATTTGACAATGAGTGAAGAATTGGCTAGGACAAGTAAAATAGACCGTGAACTTTTTTTCATAATTTTTAATTATAATTGTTTTAAAATTGGCACTTTTATAGTTCCAATGTATAATAAAAAGAAAAATTAGGTTTACCGCACGTAAATTATTTTCAGTTTTTGACATATCCTATGTCACACGTTAAAATTTAAGATTTTTTTTTTAATTTCTTATATAATTTTTAAACGTTATCTTTTCATTTGCTTTTAAATAAATATTTTTTGTTTTAGTCAAATGGAGCAATTAATTATTAAGAAAATGGCACAAAAATTATTTTAATATCTTGTTTCTAATTATTTCTACGATTTTTTTTCCAAGCGTCTACAAAAACGCTATTTTTAGGCCTGGTCTTTTTTACATAGTCAAAACTAAAACCAATATGGAAGAAAACGTAGCGCTCCTAAAATTACTAAAAATAAGTTTGGTCCTTAAAAGGTTAAACTATAAAAAATATATATCTCTATTGTCGTGTTTATGTTCTTTGTTTAAAGAATGTATACACTTATTGTTTACTATTTAAATGTGTCAGAATTTTTAATTTTTTAGTGTTTCATATCTTAAAACAAAAATTGAATCACTTGTTTCTCCAACTATCTGCCAAAGTCGATCTTCTGAGGAATGGATAAAGGCAACACAAATAATGATGTAATTGTTACACAGAATAATAATACGACAGTGATGAAAATAAAACAATATTGCCTTTGCGTTTAGGGATAGCAAAATTAGTTACACCATAAAAATAAATATTTTATGATTCTGCCATGATATTAGAAGGGCTTCAATTAGGGATATCGAAACCAATGAATTGTTTTGTATTTGGAAATATTTCATTTTATTTGTTCAAGATATTCTACACCTAACCCTTTCTATTTCAGAAAGTATTGCAGCTAAAATGTCGACACCGCAGTTGTGTTAGAAATACAGTACTTTACAGGAATCTTAGGGTTCACCTCATTTTTTGAGAACAAGTAACGAAATATGTGTTTTGTTCATTGGTCCCATCACCAAAGCATATTTTATTCCCATCTGGTTGTCGTCTAGAACATTGACTATAAAAGATATTTTTAAACGTGTTTTAATATATTTAATGCATTAAAAAAACATATGTTTTGTTCATAAATATATTTCAACTAAATTAAACGACATTAGCAAGAAATTTGGTGCCATAAAAAAAACTGTGCTAAATATACTACCATATTCTAAGGGTTTATTATTGATTTTAATTACGTCCCGTTTAAAAATGGAGTCTTTCGGGAGGACGGGAAAGTTTGATTTTATTTTCAAACTTTTAAACACTATCCTGTCCATATTCTGACCGACCCTACAGCCTGAATTGACAGAAATCCAAAATGTTATTTTCTAATGTCAGTAGTAGCAAGATTATATTTGGAAAATTATATAGGCGTGGTTTTAAAATAATATTTGTAATTATAAAAATTTCAGGCAGAAATATAAATAAAAACAATGCGTTTAAGAGTATGACGTGGAGAAAAGAGAAAAAAAAAGCGTACGTGAAAACAGATTTCAGCAAGATCCTATACATTATTTCTCAAAGGTGTTTTTTTGTCGGTAAGCGATATCTCCCTTAATTCTTCATCAAAATAAATTATGCAAGCACCATTTTTTCATGCACAGCTTAAAATGCATGTTTTCGTTAAAAAAATTACTGTCAATTTTGTATATTATACTTCATTATGGTTCCTCCAATGAAAGGCGCCATCTACTAACAATGTGTTTAACTAACATGACAGCGGTTACATAACAGTGTTATTTTATAAACCAATGTAAATAAATAAACGTAATTAACTGAACTAAATCAACGTATTGAATCAGGTAAGAACTCATAACTTGCGAAATATTCTCACGGGTCAGCTAGTTTTAGTAGTAATTCCAAAAGGTTTCCGGTCGTGAAAGCTAAGTTTATGATATTACAGTCAATTTTGTTAGGCACATTTAAAAAAGTGAATTCTTCATACAAAATTGTATAACAATAATTTAGAAAAATGTAATACGGATTTCTTTGTCAAACGCTTGCGAAAAAATTAAGGTGGCCGAGTATAGTTTAAATTACAGTCTGTTTACTATATAAAGCCTAAAATGTTAATAAATCAATTACCCTCAACTATCCGTCAACACACTTTCCTCAAAGACCACCTAAACACAAAACCCTCGCAGTCGAAACGTTTTATCATCCTCAATCTTCATTAATTAACTTAAACATATTCCCCAAACTTCCCGGGGCAAAATCAAAAAAGGTGAAACCACTTTGTGTGTTGACAGCATTTCGGTGAATTTGAATTTGATTGGACGTACGTGTGTTCCCGCCGAAGGGGAAGAATTTGACAAGAAACTGGAGCTAATTGAAATGCAAAGTGAGCGATAATTTGACGTATCGAATGTTACATCGACAGGCAGGTGGCCGGAGTAACTGATTTTGCATTTTAAAATCTTACTAGCCAAGGGATGCAGATGTGTGCATTTGTAGAGTCACTGTTATAATTATGTATTCAGTAGGTTAGAAGGAAAATGTTTTTATTCTTTTAGAGAAATGCCTAACCTACAGAAAGACTATATAGGTTGCTAAACAACTTCTAGGCTACATCTAATTTTATAAGAAAGAATTGTTCCCTTACTTTTAGTACACATTTACACAACATAAATTTATACTAAATGCACACACATAAATATATAACAAGAAATAAAAACAAATATTGTTAAAATTTATAATAATCAGTTAAATTACTTTATCAAATTCCAGCCTAATTAGACTATTATTCCTGTTAACGAGTAAGGCACCCCCCCCCCCCCCCCTCATGGAAATATTCTTTAAAATCAGTATATTCCGAGAAACTAGGCCTACAGTTTTTCCAAAATACAGTTTTCTAAAATTATACATCTTGCAATGAAATTAAATAACATATGATATATATATCATAAGGCAATAAAAAATAGAAAACAGAGTTAGAAATTAAGTAAGTTTTCTCCTTCGTTTTACATAAAGAACAAGCCAAATTATTAATTGCAATTTTTACTCAAGGACTATAGAATAGGTATACGCAATGCTACAATACATTTCAAAGTGTTACACATAAATATATAGATGAACATTAACGATTTAAAAGATGCGAGTGAATTGACTTCATCACCTTCCACAAAGCTGTGAAACTTTCACGAAAGATTATTAGGTTTATCGGAAACATCTATGTTTGTTGACTGACGATTCTATTCAGATCGAAGTCAAATATCGTTAGTTTGACTCTTTGATTCGATACGATCTTTACATAGTTTGATTCTTAATTCTTGGTCGGCAGTCTTATCAAGTTTATTTAATTTTCAATTACATATTATTATATTTCGTATTATGGAATATCTTGTTGATTTTAATATACAGTATTAATTTTATAAATACCTTCTTTATCCATCTAATAATCAACTTTTCGGTATTTATATTTTCGTGTTTGTGTGTGTGCACATTTGTAACAACTTTTAATGTGCAGACGACCTCGCAAGAGTGTTACCTGAATATGTGCTTGAGTCATCCGAAACCGCAATAGCATAAATACCGAAAAGTGGATCATTAGACGGATAAAGAAGGTATTTATAAACATAATACTGTATACATATTATTTAAATCTATACTAATATTTTTGTTACGTTCTGTATGGTTATTTGTGTGATAGTTCAGTGGAATCCCAGAAACTACTGAATCAATTGCTTATAAGACTTTCTTGGTAACATAGTTTATGCAAAGTTTGCGTTGTAAGCTTCTGCATTGTTAGATTATCGTCTTAATTATTTTACGATTAATAGAGATTAATTGATATTAAATAGATAAATTTAAGTGAACTAACATAATCAAATACGACCAACTAGGCCCGAACCTGGGTAACTGGTGCTTGCTTTGTTATCGTACTGAGAAAAGAAGTTGGAATTTAATTAAATTTGTAGTTTTGGTTATTTCATTTCCACATTTTTCTTCTGATCTCACAACCTCAGAATGAAACCTCATTTATTTAAACTAAAACAAATTGTAATTTATTACAAATCTAAGATCAAAATTATACATTCTTTTCCTGAATAGACAATAAAACTTAACAATAGTTATTGGACTCACCGCCAGCAATCCTTTGAAGTTTAATAATCTTCAATTAAAACTCATTTGTGTGCACTACACGTGTTTCGGACATTTGTCGTCCATCGTCGGGTGGTCAAAAACACTTAATTTAACACATATTACATTTACACAATCAATCAGTGCATTGAATAGTGCCGTCATAAAGATATGATAGCGTGGACGTTTATATGTTTTATTGTGCGCGAGTATTGATTGTGTAAAAATGTAATTTGTGTTGAATGTTTTTAATTAATTGTTTTTGATCACCCGACGATGGACAACAAATATCCGAAACACGTGTAGTGTACACATATGAGTTTTAATTGAAGATTATTAAACTTCAAAGGATTGCTGGCGGTGAGTCCAATAACTATTGTTATTTAAAAGCATATCCGGTTGCTCTAGATCATAAATATAATCGCATATATTATTTCTCAAGACTATTTTTTTGTCGGTACGCCATAACTTCCTTAATACATCATCAAATTACATGAATGAGGCATCATTTTAAAGCTGTCCTTAACCACTACACGGGAAAAATAGACAAACAGCTTAAAATTCATGTTTTAATAACAAAAATTGATTTAAAAAACTTTTATATTATACTCTGTATGTTCCTAATGAAAGACGCCATCTACTAACCATCTGTTTAACTAGCATGACAGCTGTTAGATTGTTTACACTGTAAGATTGTATAGGGAAACTGTTATTTATAAACCAATGTAAATAAATAAACTTAATTGACTGAATTAAATCAACGTGTTAAATCAGGTAAATGTAGGCCTACTCCGAACTTGCGAAATATTCGCACGGGTCAGCTAGTAAAACTTAATAAAGTTAAAACGCACAAATTATAAAGTTGTGTAACGCTTTTTACCGGGTTTATAAACTTGGTTTTATTAACATTCTTCATTAAAGCTTCTCAAAATCACTTTGTTCTTCTAAAATAATTTGTCATTAACAGTCACTATTTTGAATTAATAAAAAATGTGGACTGTAAATAATACTACTACGTGAAAAATTACTCCTTTAAGTAAAATATAGAACTAAATATGGTAGTATTCTAATCGCTTACCTTACAAGCATAATTGGATTATTATTATTTTCATCAACAACTTGTAATGCGAAACTTTTACCTGAAACAAAAACAAAACTATTATACATTTTATAAAAATATAACTAAGTTGATCAACATTACAGATAATGATACATTAATGAAATAATAAATAAATTGTTTAAACTTGTTATATTCACTCAAGTACAATGTGATTTTTATTACAATGATGTTACTGTTCCTCCACTATACAGCAAGCATTTATTATGGTTATTTTTCAAAGAACGTATTTAAAGTGGACCTTCTGCGGGCAGGGTAGAGAAAAAAATCGTCACAAGTTGCACGTGAACGTAAGGTGGTCATGTATTGGTGTGAGTATCTGTCTATGTGTACAGGGCCGGATTTCCCACTAGGCCCTGTAGGCCCGGGCCTATGGGCGCAAGCTCCCAGGGGGCGCACGGCCGAGAGAAAAAAATGTCTAGAAATAAAAGTACTGTAAATAGCCATAACTTAACATACTTTTTAAATTGATTACAAAAAAATCATTCTGATTTTGAAGATCATTGGAACAAATAATTGTTGGTAAAGTTAAACCTATTTTTCAACATTACGTATCAACTTCGTTACAACATTGATCTCAAACACGGGAGAACTGGCTGTAGGGATGTCGTCAGCTCACTATTTAATACATAAAATTACTAAAAGAGTTTTAAGACGGCATTTTGTTAAGCCCTGAACAAGTAAATTACTCAAAAAAATTGCAATGATAAAATTGCATCGTGGAGTGGTGTTTAAGCAATTAACATATAGGCCTAATATAATTTTTTAATAAAGGTTTTTGGGGAAGTAACTTTAACCAGACTAGGGGGTGGAAAAAATTATTGTTCCAAGGGGCGCCAAAAAGCTAAATCCGGCCCTGTGTGTGTAGTAGCATACCAAACTGAGCAAATATACAAATACGTAGGTACTATAAAACGTATTTTTGGGTACGGGAAAACCGATTTTTATATAGAAAGGGTCGTAGTTCTTGGGGTCACTATTTTGGGATCACAATTTAAAAATATCGTAGTTTTATATGTTTTTGGGTACGGGAAACCCAATTTTGACAGTTAAAGAGCCGCATCGCATCAGAGTCACGACTTTGGGGTCACAATTTTGAAAATACCGTGTGCTGTATTGCTTCATTGTAAGAATTTATTTGCATTCTTTTTAAATCCGTCATACATGTAAACCGTTACCACGTCAATGGTTGGGTTTTTAAACAACGTATTAGTGACAATAATGACTTTTTCTGTTTACATCATTTTAAAACAATTTACTCCTGAAAAATTTAATATTTATTTGCGATTTAATAATAGTTGGGAATAAAAGTCTTCAAATAACGCATTGTGTAAACAAATTCCTAAATAAACAGGCTTTGCCGTTAAATAAAAGACGATATTGATTGCGCACTTTTTCATAAACAATTTTATATGCCCCAAAGGTTTCACACTAATAACATATTTAAACTTATTATTGAAGATTATAATATACATAAAGTTACTTATGAAACTATTTCGAAAGGCTGGGTGTACAAAAGTTGAGAATTGTAGTTTGAAAGTTGTATTAATAAAAATAAAATTCTTAAGTTCAACGATGTTTTTACTACGAAAGAAAATTAAAACGTCTACTATCAGAAAAATATTCTGTACGTACCTACTTGTTTACATTTCTTCTGTACGTTACTTGATATATTTTTACAGTTTAAAGAGCAGGTAAAAGTTTGTTTTCAACTTATTTCAGTCGCCGTACATTTTAATCTTCGTATAAAGAAGTTTCGAGTTACATCAGAACAAACAACGTAACACATCAAGTATAAATTAAATGATTTGACCACGCAGCTGAACCGTTGACGTGAGTTGAGCAAATTTCCAAAATTAAGTTTATAGACCGATATTTTAGGGTTTCGACCAACAATTTGGGAAATAGGTCTATTCACGACGGTGCTGAATAGCTGCAAAATGGTTCGCACGCCATTCCGCATATTGGGAGTATCTTCAATAACACAAAGCATTGCGTGCTTCGCACGCCATTCCACATATTGGGATTGTCTTCAATACACAATGCATTGCGTACTTCGCACGCCATTCCACATATTGGGATTGTCTTCAATACACAAAGCATTGCATGCTTCGCACGCCATTCCACATATTGGGATTGTCTTCAATACACAATGCATTGCGTGCTTCGCACGCCATTCCACATATTGGGATTTTCAACACACAAAGCATTGCGTGCTTCGCACGCCATCCACCACATTTTCTTTGAACCTGGTACTTCTATGGTATTTCACGTTTTAATCGATTTTGGGGGAACCAAGCGAGCTATAAGGTCGCGTAAAAAAACAAAATGTGCAGAATAACATCTTACATTTATATTTTTAGAAAAAACTCTAAAAAAAATTCATTCTCTTAGTAAAAATCTCAAAAAATAGTTACTTCCGGTCAAAAAACTTACTTCCGGTTGTTGGATTTTTTTGGCTAACGAACTCGTCCGAGCCACTTACACAACCAACACGTGTACCAAATTTGGACCAAATCGGACTTAAAATGCGACCGCTTGAGTGCGAACACATATATACATATATATATATACATATATATATACATATATATATATATGAATTTTAATGACACCCCAAAACGTGTTCTGGGAGCCATGATTGCTACTCCCGACCTTGGATCTCACCATAAGGGCCACTGCAATAGCTCATTTTTCCTATGGAAATTCGCTAACAAGTTCCACGCTGTGACAAATTGCAAAGACCAAATTAAAACTGCAATTTGTAACTATAACCCTAGAACCGGCAGATCGCACGAAACGTGCGATCATGACAGCACATTTGTAACGCGTGATTGTATTGAATATTTTTGACCCACTAAAAATCTTCTAATCTCAAAAAAACAAACACCATTGGAAAGGTAATGTTTCAACCTTTTTTTTTGTATTTACAATTTCTTTCTAAAACGTATATTTACATACGTAATCATCGTTGCAGTTTATTAGTTTTCTACAAATCAATCAGCGCCCGAAAATTCATACAAAACATAACGAAATTACTCAACTTTTGTCAATCTCTAAAACCCGCCCAGTAGGTTGTCTTAGTTAAACCTATGTACCGATGAATTCATCACAATTTCCCCTATCCAAAACTTTCATTAAATCAAAAATCGGACCAATAGTATTGAAGTTAGAAATGGTTTTGTAGACCCTTGCAATTGGTCAGTTTTCCAACCAATAAACAGCGTTATTTATTTCACGTGAGATCTTTATGACCTCAATAGTTTTTTATAGATATTTTGGTATCTTTGTAAAGATAATTCTTCAAGCTAACTTCCCCTGTAAACCAAATTTGCTATATTTTAACAGTTTATTGTGTAGGACCGTGGGAAAGTGACTGCTAATACGGTCTCACCTAACGTTCAAATCTGTAGCGTAACGGACTTTTATAGCATAGGGAGACATACAAGAATGCGCGCGCAACTTGTACAGACAAGAGTTTACTATATTTTTCTAACTTTTGTTATTCAAATACTTCTAAGTCAAACACTTTTATGAAAAGATAATTTACAAGTATACAGTTCAGTTCTTTGATTTATTCTCTACACTTTGTTATAATAATATTTTATTTTTGGGCACAGCATATATTAGTAAATTACGTTTCTAACTTGGCATACTTTTGATAGCAGACTTGTAGTAAGAACATAAAATCTCGTGTTTTCAAAATAAGAAATTTGAAAATGTTAAATGTTTTTATACAGTTCTATTTAGAACTAAATTGCGAACCTTTTTTACATTTATGGAAAAAATTACAAAAAATGTTTACTACTTTTTATGTAGACTTAAAGTTGAACTTTTATTTTTCGTAACTGAACATTTTTTGTTTCTTGAGCTAATAACTTTCTAAATTTTACATCTATAATTTTTTTACTGGCATATACAAATTCTTTGAACCTTTTTCTACAAAAAAGCTATGGAACACTTTTGGTTTGGGGTTAATTTACTATTTTTGGCGAATTTTTGAATAAATGCTTGCACACGCCAAAAAATCCATTTTCGTTAACATTGCCGGTTCTAGGGATAAACAATGCCAGTTATATTTGCAAATCATGCGGTACTAGGAATGTCCTACAATCGAGTTCAAAACATGTTTCCTCGTGCGAGAATGCCCAGTATATATTCTCAGAAGACGTAGGTCTGTAACACTGGCTCGGCAGCTTTACAAACATGTTAAACAAGCTGAAACGTTCGCGCTGTTATCTTTTCAATTTATTTGTTCAACTTTTAATGTAAAATTTAAATATAAATCAATTTGCGCAAACCGTCCTCGGTAATCAATTTCTCGAGGTATTCATTACTATGTGCGCAATTAATTTAAGAAGATAACGACCCGGTCAGATCGCGTCGTGGATTTACGTCTGTCGATAAAATAACAGAGAACGCAGCGTGCGTAGAATCCGCTAATAAATCTGTACGTACGGAAAATACACAGGCGTGATTAACAATTACCGATAGTAGCAAGAATTAATGTTGTTGATTATGCATTGTTCCCGCGCCTATAGTGTTACTATAAATCATTAGTGACCGATGTTTCAAGGGTCGATAATGATCTGCAATTAAAACATTTGTTTATAAGAGGAGGAGTTCTGGACCGTTAAAGAAAGTATAATTGTCTGTTGTGCTCTATTAGGCTCGGATAATGGTCGAAAGCGATTAATTATTTATTTTATTGTGTAATAAACCAAACCCGCGGTACCCCATTATGTAATTACAGTGTATTTATGAATCATTTACACCTTTTGTGCGCGAGTTAAAGGCATTTTAAAAGTTTTACATCACCCGTGGGTGGCCGTTTTATCTAATGCCGGTGTAATTTAACGGCGTTTCAGTTTATTTATTATTTTATTATTGTATTTTTAAAGTTGTATGAGCAATTTGTTCTCGGTGTAGGTTGTTATGCTAATTACTCACGCACGTCTCGCCAACACGGAGTAGGCAAGAATGTTTTTATTTGTGTAATATAGCTTGGCTGGAATAGATCCATAGGCCTGGCTTGCATACCATAAAAACTATTTTCCTTTCGATAATTTAACCACCCTCACCGTTAGAAGCGCTCTGGACTAGCCTGTTCTTCAAGGGAGTGCTAAAACACAAAATGGATAAAGGCAACACAAATAATGATGTAATTGTTACACAGAATAATAATACGACAGTGATGGAAATAAAACAATATTGCCTTTGCGTTTAGGGATAGCAAAATTAGTTACACCATAAAAATAAATATTTTATGATTCTGCCATGATATTAGAAGGGCTTCAATTAGGGATATCGAAACCAATGAATTGTTTTGTATTTGGAAATATTTCTTTTATTTGTTCAAGATATTCTACACCTAACCCCTATTTTGAAACACAAAATATAACCTACGTTTGATTATTGCTCATTGATGTTATACAATTGTCAGCTGAGAGGCGAAAATAGGGTCTAAACCTTTCTGTCCTTACATACATTCCTAACTTAGATATCTTAAAGTGGTTAATTATAACCAGAGCAACTGATAAAATCATTTTAATTAAGTTAGAGAAAATAAGTAATTATTAATTCGGTAAACATTGTTTCAATGAAATGGTGTATACCTAATCTTAGTAGCATTTTTAAACGAATTTGATTTAAAAAATCTGAAGAGAAAAAGTAATAATTGCTCCACGATTTATTTTATGGTTACTCTCCAAAAAAAGGGTTTTGGGGTTGACTGTTTATAGCTTCAAAATTCAAATTTCGAATTCCAATTATTCTAAGAAGTGTTTTTTAGTCAAGACGATCCACGGCTATGTATAGAACAAAGAAATGTATGTAAACCACAACGCTTGACATGGATATGCATGGGATCAATTAAAAAGAAATGGATACTCTCATGGTGAAAAATAAAGGAAACTAATCCTGCAAGGATGAGGAAGAAATGGATGCAAGACCTGGGAGGACTTACAGATAATACAGTATACCTACATTGCGTGCTTCGAATACCCCGTTTTGGGAGTATCTTCAACACAAATGCATTGCTTGTTTCGCACGCCAACGGTATTGGGAGTATCTTAAATACAAAATGCATTGCGTGCTTCGCACGCCATTCCGAATGTTGGGGGTATCTTCAACACACAAAACATTGCGTGCTTCGCACGCCAGCCCCCGTATTGGGAGTATCTTCAATACACAATGCATTGCGTGCTTCGCACGCCAACCCCACGGTAGAATCAACCACATGGCTATGAACAGGGTACGTCTATGGTATTTTACGTTTTAATCGATTTTTGGGGAACAATGCGAGCTACAAGGTAGCGTAAAATAACAAACTGTGCAGAATAACACCCTGCATTTATATTTGAAGATAAAACTCTAAAAAAATTCATTCTGTAGGAAAATTCTCAAAAAATAGTTACTTTCTGTCAAAAACGTGCTTCCGGTTGTTGGATTTTTTTTGGCTAACGAACTCGTCCGAGCGACGTAGACAACCAACGAGTGTACCAAATTTGAATGAAATGGGACTTAAAAATCGGCCGCTAGTGTGCTAACACATATTTACATTTGATGTTTAATGACACCCCATAACGTGTTCTAGGGACCATGATATGTGCTCATTTGCTACTCCCAACCTTGGGTCTTACCATAAGAGCCACTGAAATAGCTCATTTTTCCTATGGGAATTCGCTAAAAAACAAAATGTGCAAAATGATCTCATATATATTTTAGATTTTTATATAAAACCTGAAAGACGTTCCATTCTAGTATCGAAAAACATTTTACGTTAAGTCAATAAACGTACTTCCGGTTGTTGGATTTTTTGGCTAACGAACTCGTTCAAGCATCTTATACAACCAACGTGTGCGCCAAATTTTTACAAAATCGGTCGTAAAATGTGGCCGTTAGAGTGCGAACATATTTATATATCATTTTTAATACACCCCCAAAACGTGTTCTGGGGACTTTGATCGATGCTCATTGACTACTCCGGACCTTAGGTTTCACCAGAAGAGTCACTGCAATAGATCATCCTTCCTATGGAAATGCGCTAATAAGGAAATAGACAGAAATAAGATATGTAGTGTATTTTCCTGATGACTTCCAAAGCAGTATTTTTTCAGCGATAAATTACAAAATATTATTTGTTTAATAGTGTAACGACAAAACTCCCTACTTTTTAACCTACCATTTAAATTTTAATACTTCTCTTTAAGGAATGTTTTGTCACACATACTTTATAACGCGAAACACAAAAACCAGATTATAAATTGTTAAACAATACACGTCGTTACACACCAAAGTGGTATTTTATTCATTTTATATTATCGGCCGATGATTTACAAGAAATCCTTCTTGACACATTATGTAAATGATGATATAAAAGCTAAAGTCATCAAGGTACAAACTGCAGGACGCTGTCCATGATGTATGATGATCGCTTTCAGCAAGTTTGCATAAGTTTCAACACTTAACATCGGATGTAATTTATGTCCCAGATGCAGCTTGTGGCTTGGGTGATGCATTATTTACCTGACCTCCTCGTGTAATCATGCCCTCTGGTAATGGCGCCAAAAGCACTCGAGATGTTGAGAAGGAGATGCACTTTTAGTTAGAGTGAACGAAAAAACGGAATTTTAAAAACTAAGTTTACATCAATGAAGTTCAATATCTGTAATAATTTAAGCTTCCTTACAACCCAAATAATTTGAACTGATGTGTAAAATTATGAAAACTATTTACTCATTTTCTGTTATATCTAACAGCTGACCCGATCCGGCTTTGCACGGATAGACAAATCAATGTTAAATGTATATTAACAACAACAAAATTATATATCAATAAATATAAACTACACTATGTATTTCTAATGGGAATTTTTAGTAACTTTGACCCCCCCAAACCCCCTAAAATTTAGAATTATTTTAAACCCTTTCTTAGCGAGCACCTAGGGCTCTAGAGGAAACTACATACCAAATTTCATTCCAATCCGTTCGGTGGTTTTGGAGACATCGTGATTTAGTAACTTTGATCCCCGAAACTCCCCCTAAGATTTCACATTTTTTTAAAACCCTTTCTTATCAGCACCTACGGCCCTAGAGGAAGCTACATACTAAATTTCATTATAATCCGTTCAGTAGTTTTAGAGAAATCGTGATTTAGTAACTTTGACCCCCCCAAACCCCACCCAAAATTTCGAAATTTTTGAAACCCTTTCTTAGTGACCACCTATGTCCCTAGAGGAAGCTACATACCAAATTTCGTTCCGATCCGTTTAGTAGTTTTTGAGAAATTGTGATCAGTGAGTCAGTGGCTTTGGCTTTTATATATGTAGAAGAGTATAACCTCAAGTTTGAGGGAAAATAAAAAATATACTAAAAATTTCAATGACATTTAGGTCAATGGACTGTTTAACCAATTGTAACACAAGTTATTTAAAAATACATACCGCAGCTGATTGAAAATTTTCAGTTCTATGATCAGATGTAATGCACTTTTATTTCACCGAAAGTAAAAGGCAAAATTTGTTGTAATCATAAATTTATGGAGGAAGGAAGGAGTTGCGAGAGATTCAAGCAGTACGAATGAAAGGAGTTTCCTGAAGGATTCGTGGTACATACTTAAGAGATTGCACAAATACTGTGTTTGAGACTGTCACTTTCTATCAGTGGTCCCAGTAATTTTTCTCTCTATGGTGCTTGTATGTTTTAATTTAATATATTGAGTGTAAGACGTGTTAATGTATTGTTGTATTTATTATAATTTCAATAAACATTTTGGTATCGCCGACCGTACGGAATCCTTGACACAAAGTTCTTTTAAATTAACTCGCACGTCTCTTGACACCAACTTACAGTTAACAACTTGTATGGACAGACAGCTTAAAATCCATGTTTTC
>JAGFPH010005128.1:71365-91379 GCA_018207615.1 Philaenus spumarius
ACCGACTCCTGACGGGCCGTCCCCCAGAGGAGGTGAAAAATCAGCCACATTCTAAAAAAGTTGTTTTTTATACCCATAAACAATTTGCAAAGTTTCAATTGTGTAAGTGGAACCTGGAAAAAGATATTGGGTTGTTCCGGGACTTTTTGCCACTCCTGTATTTTAAGTAACAGTACCTTCTTGAGGGTTTTCACTTAAGGGTTTGGCCTTCAAAAACTCGTGTAACATCAAAATGCCTAAGCGTGGCCTTGAATTCCTGGAAATACATTCATCGAAAAAAAAAATTGAACTACTATTTTGATCATATTTTATTTCCTTAACTGAAAATAATCTCGAGTCACAACAAAACAGCTAAAATATTTCATACACTAAGTGTTCGCTAAACCGAATCGTCAAGAGCGTATGCAAAACAGCGATGGAAATAAATATCGGAGTCTGTGAAAATAAAATGATTAGTAAAAATTATTTTCTTAAATATATTTCAGATATTTTAATAATGTTTGTGTTTAATGCTTTATATAAATAAAATTGATGTGTCTGTCAGTGATTTAAAAATATAATCTTTTTTTTAAGCTCATATGGTCATTCACACATTACCAAATCCTAAACACACATTGATACATATACGTCTGTTTGTCTGTTTGTTTGTTCTAGCTAATCTCCAAAATGGCTGAACCGATTTTGACGAAACTTTCATTAACATGTAGACTACATTTCAGAGAATATTTTAGGTTATTTTTATTCCGAAAATAATTAAAATTTCTGTTAAAAAATGTAAATAATATGGACGAAATTAAGGATTTTGTGCACAAATGTTGAGGATATTGCGTGTCTCTTTCTATCTATGTCTTACATTATGTTCAGTTCACAGTTACCCCCACCGCCCAAATTACATCCAAGTGCCTCTGTCCTAATCAATCATCATTTCCGTAAAAATTCCTATTAAATAAACGGTACCAGATAACTGCCACATACTTTCTCCCAGTTGAAACTTTATACCTTCCCAAGAGTAGCATAGGACATGGTTATTTAGAATTGCAAAAGTAGGAAAATGTTACCATGGAAAATATTAGATGCATGTAACACATATCCATATTATATTATTATACTAGCTAGCCCGATCCGGCTCTGCACGGATAGACAAATCAAAGTTAAATGTATATTTTAAAAAAAATATTATATCAATGAATATAAATTACACTATATATTTATTATGGGGAGTTTTAGTAACTTTCACCTCCCCGCCAAACCTCCCTTAAAATTTAGATTTTTTAAAACCCTTTCTTAGCGAGCACCTATGACCCTAGAGGAAGCTACATACCAAATTTCATTCCAAGCCGTTCAATGGTTTTGGAGAAATCGTGATTTAGTAACTTTGAACCTGCCAAAGACCCGCTAACATTTCGAATTTTTTTAAAACTTTTCTTAGTAAGCCCCTACGGCCCTAGATGAAGCTACATACCAAATTGTCCAATCCGTTCAGTAGTTTTAGAGAAATCGTGATTTAGTAACTTTGACCCCCCAAACCTCCCTAAAATTTCGAATTTTTTGAAACCCGTTCTTATCAGCATCTACGGCTCTAGAGGAAGCTACATACCAAATTGCATTCCAATCCGTTCAGTAGTTTTAGAGAAATCGTGATTTAGTAACATTGACCCCCCCCAAACCCCCCTAAAATTACGAATTTTTGAAAACCTTTCTAAGTGAGCCACTATGACCCTAGAGGAAGTGGTATACCATATTTTATTCCAATTTGTTCAGTAGTTTTAAAGAAATAGTGATTTAGTACCTTTGATCTCCCCAACCCCCTAAAATTTCGAATTTTTTTAAACACTTTCTTATCTGCACCTACGACCCTAGAGGAAGCTACATACCAAATTTTATTCCAATCCGTTCAGTAGTTTTAGAGAAATCGTGATTTAGTAACTTTGACCCCCCAAACCCCCCTAAAATTTATAATTTTTTTAAAACCTATTTTTAGTGAGAACCTATGGCCCTAGAGGAATTTACATACTAAATTTTATTCCAATCTGTTCAGTAGTTTTAGAAAAATCGTGATTTAGTAACATAGACCCCCAAACCCCCTAAAATTTTGATTTTTTTTTAAAAACGTTTTTAAGTGAGCCACTATGGCCCTAGAGGAAGCAACATACTAAATTTTATTCCAATCCGTTAAGTAGTTTTAACAAAATCATTGATTTTGTGGTTTGCATTGGCATCAGCAAATGTAACCGCAGGGGTTATATAGAGAGCGAAACTAGCAGGGGTACAGCCCCTAGTCAATTATATGTATAGGTTTATAGTACTTGATTGTAAATACGTTTAAAATATGATTTCAAGCAACTGCAATTTTGTTAAATTTTTGTATGAAATATGCTAATTGTGTGGCTAGTAAAAAATAACCTTTTCACTTTGTGTTTCTTATAAATAAAATTGTGCATTTTTTACTTTCTCCTCCTATACCATAGTATATGGAGAAAGTATTGTATTCGTCAAAATTTTCGAGTTTGAGTTTTTGGTGGAAATATCCGTTTTGGGCCCCCCTGAACCTAAAAAAGTGGTTTTCGGAGTGATGCGTGTCTGTGTGGATGTTATCAGACCTAGAGCCTAAACCAGTCGTCCGATTTTGATGAAATTTGGTATGGAGGTACTAATCCACGGTATCTCTAGGCGTTTTTTTTTTTAATTTTTGAGAATTTTTTTATTTTTAAGGGTAATTTTCCCATAAAACCCCTTAAAATAACGGAAAAATCAACTTTTCTCAAAAACGGCTCGAACGATTTTGATTCAAATTTTACAGTTTATCAGGTACCTAAAGTAAAATTTTAATCAAAATCGTTCGAGCCGTTTTTGAGAAAAGTTGGTTTTTCCAGTATTTTATGGATTTTTATGGGAAAACAACTTTTATACAAAATCACCTCTCCTACCCCCACCCTACAAGTCACCGTGAATCTGTTTAATAATTTAAATATGTTTGTGAGAAAGTATGTGCCAGTTCCTGGTTTATTTATTTTACATGTTGTGCTTTATAATTACAAATTAAACACAACCAAAATCTCTAAACAAAATATGTTTTGCAATTGTAGGTGTTTAGCTGCAAATAAAACATCCTTTTTTTTAGACTGAGTTGTTAGTCTTCGACCGTCGATTAGGTCGAACATTTCTTTAATTATCATCGGTAGGCAACCTGCTTGTCTAAACCTAGCACGAGAGTCAAAATTTTCAAAATATTTCTTAATTATTTTATAATTAATTAATTACTCACACGTAATCAGTTCTGATCAAATGTTTTGACTAAGATTAAATGAAACAGAATGAAGACTGAGGAAAAAGTATCTAACAAAAAACATTTAGAATTTGTTGGTTGCAATTTTCGAGAAGGCAACATTACGCAGATAAAAGTAAATTAATTGCGAGTAGGTAGAGTGATCAGTAATGAGTATGAGACATGATCAGGCGCAACTTGAATAAACATTTTAATACTTTGGACCAACGTAAATTACTAAAAGGTTCATCAGCACAGAGTGCAACGACTTAAGGGTCTGCTCCAGTAAACGAGAAAGCAACCGTAAACGCAACCGCTTCTCACTGTATCCCTATCTAAACAGTACAATTTCTTGCAGCTGAACGCTTTGACATTGCCTCATTTCAAACCATTTTATACGTCTATCTTTTGTAATTGAATGTTGAAAAAAAAAAAACTGAATATTCTTTATAAAATTTCCGATCCGGCTTGCAAATTATTTTTCATTATTAATTTTTTATTGTGTTAGGAAAAAAAATCCAACTTTGTACTTACAAAATTTCAATTACATAACAAATCAAAAGCATTAAATTGCAAGACGGATGCGTATTGTGACTGTGCTTAAAATGAGACCTTGCAAAAAAATTTTATGATAAAAAGTAAACGAAATAAATGGTTTGAAATTTAACATTGCTCTTATGGGGTAAAAATCCAAGATGGCCGCCACTACAGCAGACCCTTAAGGTACAAAATGACAGTATGTCCTCACTTATTTCTCGTACAGTATTTTCTAGAATTTGAACAACCCTACCATTTCACTAAATTAATCCTGTATGAGAACAAGTTAACATACACATATTTCCCCTCTCGTCTGCACAACTAATTAATTCCCCTCGGTGTTTCAGCCTGCTGTTATTACTCAGGCGGGACATTCAAAGTTAACCTCAACAGACAGTGTTGTCAGATCACACGCCCAGTGTTAACGAGCAAAGGAACGGCGAAGAAATCAATGAGGCTCTGGGCGGAGTTCTGTTGAGCAAATGTCATTTCTCATCATTTTAAATATCATCTGCGGAACTGCCTACGTCTTCCAAAGTTCTCATTATACCGTACAGACAATGCTTTGCGTTGCTGAAGTAATTACTGTAAACTATTTCTCCAAGCTACAAATGCAGTTGTAAAATGATTTCTTTAAATTTATATATATACAAATAAATCCATTACAGATTTGCTTTTAAAATTATGTCCTATATGTTTTACCAGACTCATACCAAGTTTATTTAATATTTTATTACAAACTAGGAGAGACCCCTGCGTGCTCCACACGCTACCCCCGGAAACTTCTAAAAACATATGTTATGTTTTATTTATAATAAAGGTGTAGGATTAATAATAACCTCAAAACTAAGATTGTAAATAATGTTAAATGTTCAAATCAAATTATTATCTTATATTTTATAACAACAATTAGTTATAACTAGCTGACCCGTGCGAAGCATTCGCATTCTAACTTACTTAAATCCCACTTAATTAAAGTACACACCGTATATTTAGTATCGCATAGAGCGCAATTAGTCGTCATGGGCATAGGCGAGGGTTGAAGTAAAGAATAGATGTGTTTAAATTGTATATTATCAGTGTTGCCAACGCCAGGAAAATATCCCTACAACTTACTTCATCTGACATCACTGTTACTTTTGGATTATTTATTTTTTTATTTTATTTTTTTTCGTATAATTGTATTTTGTATATTTTTCCGGTGTAGCGGTCAAGGAAAGCTTTAAAATGATGCCTCATTCATGTAATTTGATGATGTATTAAGGAAGTTATGGCGTACCGACAAAAAAATGGCCTTGAGAAATAATATATGCGATAATGGTTAAAAGAACCAGCAATTCTCAGGTCTACACTTTAAAACACTAACCTAAAAGCTAGAAATACAAAAATAATTGCAACAAATTTTGAATTCACCTGTTAATGGAAATATTGGAGCAAACAGCTATATTATCTGTCATGTTATTCGATTGGTTGCTATGGTAATAAATGTAAATACATGTGTTGGTTTATCATTCTAGGCCTAACCTAAGAATTTTTTCCGACTAAATTTACAAATATTGAAATAAAAAAAAAGGTTTTTATCGAAATTAATTATAGCCTATGTTACTCGGGGATAATGCAGCTTTGTATTAGTAACACAATTTTTTCAATCACTTCAGTAGTGCCAGAGGTTACCCACCTACATACAAACAAAAACACAAACTTTACCTCTTTATAATATTAGTAGGCTATAGATGATGTTTCTTATACGTAGTATACTTATTACTATCAACACCAGTGTCTGAGAGAGCCCAGTGTGATTTAAGTTTTATCCTTGTAGGTTCGAAAAAGAAATTACGGAAAAAACAAAAACAAACAAAATGAATAATAATGTATATTGAATAATGAAATGAAGAAAGTATTTTAAAATAACTAAACCTAAATAATTCATGTTTAAATTGGATAAATAAAATGTTTTTTGAATTTTATTGGTATACATCTTTTAAGTTAGATTTTTATTAAAGTGTAGAACTTTTTCTTGCAGGGGTTTTTTTTTTTATGTATTAGGTAATCTCTTGAACTACTAAACCGATTGAAAAAATAGTTTTACTAATGCTTCACTATCCCTGAGTAACATAGTACAGTTAAAATATTTACAAGAATATAGGAGAACAGAAAACACTTGTTTAAACTTTTTAATAAGGGGTCAAAACAAGTCTTATTTTATATAACCTTATACACAAAATATAATCTTCAATTTATAAGTTTTGATTCTAGATAAACAAACAGAAAATATAGATAAGTGTATGAAGTACAATGTTAAACATGAAATATCATTTGCCTAGTTACAATTAAATGCTTTAATTGCCTCATTTGGTGAATAAGCATTATTTCGCAAGCATTTTTCTTGAATAGAACCTTAATTAGAGTATAACTTTCTACATTATTTTTTACGGTTGGAATGATTTGTGTAGTTTGGAGGAGTTAGATTTGGTTTGAATATGTCTAGTGTAGTTCAGAGTAGTTTGGTGGGGTTTTGATAGTTTGGTAGGTTTTTTTAGATCTGCACAATTGTATATTGTTTTAGGGTAGTTCCATGTGATTTGAAACTGTTTCTCCAGTTTGTTAAAAAATGAATAGCAACCAGGACTCGTAAAACTTCTTAAGTAAAAACCAGATTCAAAGGACGTAGTATCTAGGTTTTAAATAAGCTACATACATTTACAGTTTTAAGCGATAGTGACATTAAAAATGTTAACCGAAACATTTAAGAACTTTACCTAAATCGTGCATTTATACACAATTTGTGAAATAATACAGCCAGGACAAACCTCAAAATTAAATCCAATGTTAAAATTAAGTAAACAAAAATAAGAAAAATAAAAACAAAGACATAACAAAACATTAGAGCAAACACATTATAAATTGATAAAACGTCAACACAAACACTCCAAGTTAACAAGAAGTAAAACCAAAACACACTGAGGTAACAAATTATAACGAAATAAGCGAGTTAAAAAAATGCATAAAGTTTACAAAAATTTAAACATAAAACACTCAAAGTCAGAATTATTTCAGTAACTTTGGTCGTTAATATTGTCTTAGCTGTTGTACTCGCCTACACACGTGAAAATATAACCTTAAGGGCTCGTTCAGGAAATTGTTCAGGAAAAACATGAAATTTAACAAGTTAAAACAAAATCACGAGAATTTTTTAAAACACACCATTAAATTATATAAAGTTTACAAACATGTAAGACTAAAACACACTAAGTTAACTAAAAGTTACAACAAAAACACAGGAATGTAAAAATTTAATACAAACACGATCAAAGTTAAATCAAACTACAATAAAAACACCAAGAGTTTACAAAAAGATGGGCATAAAACACTCAAAGTTAACAAAAAGTTACAATAAAAACACAGGAATTTTAAAAGTTAATACAAAACGTTTGATGTTAAATCAAATTTCAATTCTACATTAAAATTTTACAAAAAAGTGAGACTAAAACATGTAAACTTTACAAAATGTTACAATAGAAACACGAGGTTTATTTACAAGATTTTAAAAACATGAAGGGTTAAAAAAAATTACAATAAAAACCCAAAATGTTTACAAACATGTAACACTAAAACATTTGAAGTTAACAACAAGTTACAACAAAAACACAGGAATTTAAAAAGTTAATACAAAACGCTCGAAGTTAAATAAAATTACAATTAAACATTAAAATTTTACTAAAAACGTGATACTAAAACATTCAACAAACTTTACAAATTGTTACAATAGAAACACGAAGTTTATTTACAAGTTTTTAAAAACTTAAAGGGTTAAAAAAAATACAATAAAATACCAAAAAGTTTACAAACATGTAAGACTAAAACATTCGAAGTTAACAATTAGTTACAATAAGGAAAAAACTCGCTATTAATATTATAAATAGTATTATCTAGCCATTCCCTTGTATATAGTTGTAACGTTAGATATTATTTTAGAAGTCCTGAACTGTACATTCTGTAAATCTTAAGTGAAGGTATAAGTTAGGCAATGGTTAGTGTATGAATTCTACATATGTAAATTCGAAAAATATTTTTAATTTAGGAATTGTAACTGTTCAGTTTGTTATTGTTGCAGCTATTCTGATAATCTCCTGCAGGTTAAATGAGTTATGTTAATCATCCACATTGATTAATTTATACCAACTGCTGAAACCGAAGCTTTCTTTCAGTGTGTACCATGCCAACCTAAAAGTCTTGTATTTACGTTAATCTGCCAGTCCATCGTGTAACAATACGTACAAATTCCAGATCGTGCATAACCCTAAACCCACCGTAGGCGATTGTTAACAAACTTCCAGGAGTATTAAGCACCGGTAAAGCCTACAATTAAGGTCCTAATTTGTTTCTGGGTGGTCTTGCTCCAAATTAGTGTCTCCTCGTTAGCCTAACAAGTATTCATACTTTCCTTCAATGCTCTGGGTTATATTGTCTGCAGCTCGTGCTTTGCTACTTGTTAAAGATTTCAGATATTTACTGAACAAATGACGTCATTATTCTTCGGAAATCTTTCTCAGCAACTTTGCTTTGGTTAATGTTAACTGTTATTCCCGTCTCCATAAGTGTAAATAGAACACGAATTCAGGGCTCTTTCAAGAAATCATTAAATATTGAAAATGGTAATTGTTACTATTAAGAAGAAGTATTACTATTATTATACAACTTGTTGGTATTTCTCAGCACGTTCAAAAAAAGAAATAATTAGTCCAGGTAACAAAGACCAAAAAAACTGCTAAATAGCGGAAAAATGTAGTGTAGTAGCCAATTTTGGCACAGTTGTTGGGGAAGGTGTCCTTAACAACATAGTAAAAGTACTGATGGGTACTGATGGGATAAAGGTAAGACCCCCGGGGCCTCCCAAAGGCCCCTGTTTCAGTTTTTCTTTAATAACCCGAAAACATTTCAATAAACTAAATTAATCTAAATTAAATTTTATATTAAAAAGGTCCTTTACATTTGTTTGCAAGGATCAATAAATGCGATATGGAGAAGGGAATGGAAAATTATCAAAACATCGGTTTTTATTTTTTTAAATGAAATGTTTATTATTCAATATTACCCTCCAAGTGCTGAGTATTTCAATCTTAAGGGCTAAGCATTTTTCTACATTAATTTTTTCCGCTATTTTCCTTCGTTGTCTGGACTAAATGTCACATCACCATGTAGTACAGTAACATTCCTTGTAGAGGTAAAACGGTACACTCTCCTGTTGCTCGCTCCAGTCTTCCGATTATCTGTATTGCTTGGTCTGTATAACTACAAAGACCTTAATGGGTTTCCCCTAGATTATATAATCAAATTAAAAATAAGTTTTAAAATAATTCAAAGCTTATTTAAAAAAAAATTCATTATTTAATTTTTACTTCAATTAAGTTATTATTATATTTTAAGTATACTAATATTGTATGTGTATTTATTTTATATATTTTAATTTTATCCTTTATTTCGTTTTTATTATTTACCTGACTTTTACAAAATTGATTTTATTATTTTAATTTTATTAAACTGTAGTTATTTATTTTTGCCAACGATTAGTTCATTAAATAATTCGAATAATCTTTAACTAGTAAGAGCAAGCAATAAAGTATCGAGTTCCTCGATTTTTACTTTTTCAATCATTGCTCAAACATTAAAATGACTAACAAGATACAATCCTTAACAAATCAGTACAACCTCTATAAAAATCGGTTTAGTAGTTTTTGCATTACATTGTCAAATCAAACACGAATTAACTATAAATATAACTTTATTTACCAAGTATTGGTTTAGTTGGAATTTTTACATAATGAATTGTTTTAAATGTGCCCAACTCCATTTGACTTTCATCATCCAGTCACAATCGGTTTTGTAACGTCTATACACGCTATACAGCCTTGACGATTAATTGAGCCACTAAACGCCCCTCTATTCTTTAATACGATTACAAAAATTATAATTTGTAAAGATAACGTTTAGATTGTGTAATGTTCACAATTAGTTCTGGGCGAAGTAATTGCAGAGTGTGGATAAATAAATGAAGTCATTGTTTGTAGCAAGGTGTTATTTTGTACGATGCACATCAGCTGATCAATTTGACACAAACCCAGGTGGCCGTCTGGTCACGTGGCCTAAGGCTGTAGTGTAAAATAAAACGTGTTTACGTTCAGTATGTTTAAAACGCTCTATTGAGATTTGTTATTTTATGGATTGTATGATAAATAAGTGGACGCTAGGATTTAGTTTGCATTTTGTCTTCAATTGCATTGTTAAATAATAAAAATATCTATTTTAGTTGCTTGATTAAATAGTTATTTTTTATTTCTATTTAATTTACGTTTAATTAAATTAGTTTTATTAAGATTTAGCAAAATGTTTTACTATAAGTAGTTTTGTAACTGTTTTATTTGGTTTATGTAACATTTTAGTGTTTAGTTTGTAGTAGTGTCACAAATTTATACTTTTAAATAACGTCTAACCCAAAACAAGTACAAAAATGAATTAAAAACATAATAAACGGTACCAGATAACTGCCACATACTTTCTCCCAGTTGAAACTTTATACCTTCCCAAGAGCAGCATAGGAGATAGTTATTTAGAATTGCAAAAGTAGGACATACCATGAAAAATATTAGATGTATGTAATACACAACCATATTAAGTTCCATTCAAAATATTAACTAATAAATATTATTATTATTAAAACTATTCGATCGGTTTCGAACAAATTTGCACCAAACATGTCAATTAGACCTGTCCCAGACAGCACAATCATGTGCTGAGCATGTGCTCAGTACATTCTTTAAGTATATGCGGAATGTGCCACGCATATTCTTGAATATTCCAGAATATGTCTGGCACGTGCTCAGGAAAAGTGAACGTCCGCGCTCACAAAGCGCCTGGCATATGCGAGAAGAATATTCCTACAATATGCTCAGAACATGCTCAGGACATTCTGGGTACGGTTTATAACTGCAATATGAACTACGCACATTCTTAGAACATGCTAGGCATGTGCTACACTTCTATAGGACATGCTTAGTATATTTTGGGTACATTCATTATCTCAATATGATTTTTGCACATTCTACATATATGCTGGGCACATTTTACTACCTCAATCTGAGCTACACACATTCTATGCACATGCTACACTTACATAGAAGATGCCTAGCATATTCTGGGTACATTCATGATCTCAATATGAAACTTGCATATTCTTCGCACATGCTACAAATATGCATAGCATATAATCCCAATGTGATATACCTATTATACATATTCTTCACACGTGATGTGCACATGCTATACTTATGTATAGAACATGTCTAGCATATTCTGGGTAAATTCAATACCTCAATTCAACTAAGAACATTGTGCTGGTCTTAGAAACATTGTATATATAAAATACAATAATTCAAAAGTTATTAATCAAAGTAAATTAGGATCTTTAGATATGAAAAAACATACATATGAGCAAATCTGCAATAATTTCACTGACTTACTTCAAGGAATTGACAAAATACTACATCCCCCTGTTATTGTTGATTTTGATGATAGGGTTATATAATAATCTAATGTGGAAACATAAAAAACTACACTTTTCTGAAACTTTCAAAACCTATTTATTATTGTCAATGTATAACAACATGTCATGTACAAAAAGAATTAAAACATGATAATTTTAATAACCAGTAGAATCATAACTTGAGAAACATCTTTGTTCTTAGGATGGTCCTAGTTTCCTGCAACAAAATATTCATTGTTTCACAAACAATAACTTAAACCAATGAAATTAACATAACTTTGAAAGAAATGCTGTATAATTCAATATTATTTAATTTTTAAAATATGAATTAAAGTATACCACGTTTTAAGCATAGTTAGCAGTATGGAGAAACCCATATGCCATGTTATTCTTACAGGCGCTCCGCTGCTAGTAGTCTGCGCGTAAAAATGTAGGCTACAAGCACTTAACCGCATTGGATATTAAAATAAAGGTTTCGGTATTGTACGCTCATAATTCAACAAGCAGGAATGACAACTATAGGGCAGCTAATACTAATTAGGCCTATTCTATAACTGAAACTAAAGGTCATTTAAGATTTTGTATTATGGTTTAGCATGAAAATGTTCGTAAAGTTTATCGAACTTTTTATGTTATTGTCGAATTTCCAAAAGAAATGTACGGTATTATTTTTGAATTGTATGCCAATTATTATCAATCAAAATTTTGTAATATTTTTTATTGTTTACAAAAATAAAATCTGGTAAACGTGTCCTGGAAAATTTGTTTAACCAAGCAAATTTTATTGGCAGATTGCCCTTCAAATACAAGTATTATGTTAACAATTTTAGTAAATTTAGTAAATAATAAATCATTAACTGCAGTTTGAGAATGAGTTGTTTCACAAGTAAGTAAAAATTATTCACAAATTAATAATAAGTCCTTTACACACACAAAATATTTACCTTATATCGATTGTATTATAAAATTTAAACAGTTTTAATACTGTTAATTTGCAATAATTAGCTGTTTAGTAGCACTCGGCTGCTCCATTAGACCCATAATGCCAACTAAACATGAAACGTACAGTAGGAATGACCACCAAATTATTTAAAACTAATAAAATAGGTACTACTAATAATAATGTCTGCTTGTATACCGTTACGAAGCAAAATTAAGGGTTGGAGAAAGTATTTGGAATAAAATAATTATATCTTGAAAGTAAATTAAACCCGAGATTTTCAAATCAGCTGGTAGAAATTTCTGATGCAGATTTTATATCAAAACATATTATAAAATAAAGGGGAGTAAACAATATCAAAGTTATTGTGGAGTAAACATTGTTGTGAGAGAATGACAATTCTTATAAACATGAAGAAATCTTTTCTGAGAATATTACATTGAACTAGGCCTATTTATATCAAAATTTAGTAACAATAAGTATGAGATGATAATGTCCTTTAGTTATAAAGTTCTTTATTTACTAGGCCTAGGCCTATAGAACATTAATTATTTTGCTTATTTGATTAACCAGTTGTAATATTGCAAGGAACTATTCAAACAAAAGTAGATCTAGTGCAAGTCATAGCTTTTGTTATATTTAACTTATTTTTATACTTTTACAGCTTACAATCCTTTTTTCTTTTATTTTCTTATATGTTAGGTTAGGTTATGAGGCCGCGGACGTTTTTAACTCAATGAGTTCACATGTGAGCTACATCTTGCGTAGTTTTTTCAATTGACGTAAATGTCCCAACGTGTTGTGTTGTGTATTATGTGTTATTTGTGAATGTGTTGAGTATATGTTCTCATTTAATCAATTGACGAGCATCAATGAATACAAGAAATAAATTACAAATACTGTGTAGGTTTGATAACGCATGATAAAGAGGCAAAACGGCTTAACTTATAAGAAAATAAAAGAAAAAAAGACTGTGAGCTGTAGTAAGAATAAAAATAAGTTAAATATATAGTAAAAAATAACCACTTCAATAAGGCAATCAATAACCATATAACCTTTGTACCATTCCGTATCATACAATTATTCTTATTCTGAGTTTAGCAACTAAAAAACTTACAATGAACAACAAGAAAACAAAAAAACTGAAGCACAGTGAGATCAGCACTACGACCTGCACAATTTTACTTCTGCAAAGCAAGCAGGTAGTTGCCAGCACTTTGTAATAACTTTAATTAATTTTCTGCAAAGTGTAAATTAAGTTTTAAGTATAGGCCCTAAATACTACATTTAGGTCAATACAAACAAAATTTAAATTTACTTGTGGAGTACCTAGTACTACAATCAAAATAACTTGTTCTTCATTTACTATAAATTAACTTAAGTTATCCATATCAAAAGTTGAATATGCGTAACAGACATCAGTTTATGAGATTAATAGATATATTTAATTATCAACTTACATTTTTCGGCGTTCTTTCCTCTACTAAGCCCCTAACCAGCCACTGTTTTGTAGAGCCTGAAATATCTTCAACTGTGGCCTCTTCTATATGACAATATCTATAAACATATATAAACATTGATTATAATACAATTGAAAAGACACATTTTAATTATCATTTAACATAGATCTTTAAAAATTCAACTATTATTACAATTATGTTATATTTATTTATTTATTTCATTCCAACGGCAAAACCATTGCATATTGGCTACAAGTAACATGATTAAAATGATAAGTTTTAGTAATAGTCTATATATTTCATTTTTAATAAAATTTTATTATATTTTATACATATATATAGCCTATCATTTACTTAAGTTACGTCGTACAATAGGCCCTAAGATTAATCAAGTGTTTATGAAATAAGACATAAATGGCATAACAAACAATGACTAAACTGACACACTAAATGTTGGCATTAATATTATAATAGATTAAATATGATTTAGATGTATATATATAGCCTATTTATAACTTTACGAACTGGAAAAATTCAGAAACGTTGGTAAGTTTATGTTCCGGCTGTAGTTGTTATATTGTTGAAGTTATAAATGGTTACTTTGTAAACTGATTGTAAAATAAAACAAAAATAATCACAATAATTTGAAAAATAACTTACTCCTCCGAAGGCTAATAGGGCACTAAATGATCGAGTTCCTAAAATGTAGCCTACATATAGTGTTTGATAACCCATGTATGTGTATGTATGACAACATTTAATGAGTCAGTATATTCATGGCTTGTTCCACCTAGACAATTTAATAAAGCGTAGGCCTACAGAGTGAAATTTCAACACTCATGGGTTAGCCATATGCATAACAAGTAGGTCTAGTTTCCTTTTGGCAATTACTACTTGTTCTTATCAAATACAATAGAATTACTGTCATGTCATGGGGTAATTTTATAAAAACTGGCTGCCTATCAAAAGTTAATAATATTATTACATTTTAAAATATTAATAGGCCCTGTATATTGTATGACTTAAAAACATACTGTGAATGGGTTAGAAATAGATATGTATTTACTCATATTTAATAAATAGATGTAAAAATAAACCGTCCAATTAGTCAATATTGATACCATACAATATCATTTCATATCAGTCAAAAAAAAAACACTATAAATGTTTAGTTTGCCAAACATTACAGTTTACCAACTCCTGTGTAAATTGCACATTTAGAAATAAGAAACATAATTTAGTACATCCAAAACTAATCTGACCTAACTACACTAAGTTAACTAGTCACATTAGAATAGGCTATGTTTGAAAGTCAAATGAGATATAGATTTAGGTTATAGGTTACCAAAACAATTTTAATCAAAATTTAACCATTATTGTTCAAGATTGATTCAAGAGTAAGACCTTATCATGAATGTAAATTTTAAGCTACAATTACTAAGGCAGTTAAATATATTACTTTTGGTAGCCTGTAAAAGTTACTTCTGGGGTAAGTTAAAGACAGGAACAGCCACTTCTTTTATATACTAGGCCTATATTCTGAAAATATAAATTCACGACACATATTCATAAATGACAAAAAGTGTCTTCCCATAATATAATAAAAGTAAGTAAATTAGCACAAAATTAATTGTAGGACTAGGACCTATGGTTTGACTTTAGAACATACCTACTGTTACTAGTTGGTTTAGGCCTAGGTTAACTTTATTTTATGTATTTTTATATTTAATGAATGCGAGTAAGCTAAAATTGAACTGTTCAATTAGAATGCAATGCCCTTTGTTGATCATTATGTTTTTAACCACTTGCATGTTTTACTATGTAAAACATATACATTTCTTTGTTTATAGGGAACATCTATTAATATAGGCTAATACATATCAAAAGCTAACCTGATCTAACTTGTCAAAGTAAATCGAACACTATTTTTACCCAGTGAAATATATATTTTCAGAATCTTTTTGGCGTAAGTTTCCTATTCGACCCTAGACTAATATTTTTGTAGACACCGACGTTGTTTTACATCCTACTGTTAAATGTTGAATACAGGTAATCATTCTGTGACTAAATATTATAAGTTAGACATTTAAAAAAAATATATTATTCTTGCATTTCTGTTGCCATAGGTTAGCCTAGGGTCGAATAGTAAACTTGCGCCATATTTTTTTTACGGGTGTTTTCATCGTTACCCTAAAAGTAATGTTTATGTTATATTTTAATTATGATCTAGTATTTATTTTACAGTAAAATTTACTTACCAAATGAGTAATGACCTGATCAAGACTTGACTGTGTTTGGAGGAATCTAATGGTGCAGGACTGAAAAGCTGTCAAAGCAAGAAAAAACCAAAAAAGTTAAATAAATCATATAGTTACATTAATACCTAGTAAAAATACTGTACATCAGTAATTTTGATAACACAATAATTATAATTTAATAAGCTAACCTACAAGACTATGCAAATATAATACAAGGGCCTGTGTATCTAGGCCTACATACATTAGTGTACCCTACACAAAAAGGTTATACTATTAAAATTAAAAAAAGCATATTAAAAATGTAGGGTATACATCTTACTACCATGAACCAGAAAATTACTAATTTTATAACTCATGCACTTTAAACTTGAAGTTGAATGAACAATGTTTCCGTAATTAATTAATGGAATACAACAAAAATGAAAATTGTAGTAATGAAATTATAGAATACCACTACTTTTTGCGAAGTGGTAATATCATAAACGCTGTGTTGCAACAAAAAAAAACCGTAACTAAACTCACAGCCTCTAGTCGCAGTATGTTTCCAGTCTGTAAACATATTATATTAGCCTAAGTAAGTTGGTAGCACTTCTCATTTTTCTAAACAAATTTTCAACTGATTCTAGGCCTGATGTAACAAGTTGCCTCTGAGTGGCATTCTAAAAATTTGCCTTTAGCCTAAATATTATTACTAACCTTTCACAATAAATAGGCTAATAACTACCACACTAGGTTTCATGGATTTGCTTGTATATTTATGACATTCGAAACTATGACAAATGCATGAACAAACAATTATTACAAAGTAGGCCTAGGCTACTGTACGCCTAAAGAGAAGGACCTACAGTACTTTGAAAATATAACCATCATTTAAGTTCAGTTATTATACATATGACAGTAGCATAAATATAATTTAAAACAAGTTGTACTGATTAACTGATATATAGGCCTATATATAGCCTACTTTATACACATGCAAGACCTCTAGGCCTAGAAATTTACTTTAGGTTAGGTTATGTTTATGTTATACTATTGAAAAATCAAAATAAAATGCTGTTGTTAATTACTTTCAGATAGGCATATTACAGCCAATTTTCGAGTTCACCAATAGCAATCTGAGTTTTCAAATGCAATTTTATGTTAGAAAACTTTTATGCATTCTACTAGTAAGTTACGGTTTAGAGGTTATGAAACTTATAAAGTGAATTACATAGGCTAATTATAGCCTAAACATAGGCGTAGGCTAGTTTAAAATTATGAATTCGTAAAAACAACATTAATTTTAACATCTTTCATTAAATTTATGGACATTTATTAAGTCAGAAATAGTTTAAAATAAATCCGAAATTGCAATACTGCAATGGAAGGCCTAGTGAATTATAAATGAGAATTTCTAAAGACAAATACTACTGAAATATATATTATTTTAACTTATATTAACTAAATAATTGTAAAAGTACTTACCACATAAGTGAAGAGCTGATCATACAAAAGTGATTAAATAAGAATGTCGAAAATAATCTGGCCGACAGTAGTAGTAGTAGTGTAGAGTAGAATATTATGAGACAAGACAATGTAAAGGCAAAGGATGACTCACTGCTCACTGCGTTCGAACCGTTACGTGTAGAATGGGGGATGGGGAAGAATGGTTGAAATTTAACCCAAGTACGAAGTAACGGTTATATTTTATTGGTACCCCACACCCAAATATAATATAATGTTAAAACAGCAAAGTATGTTCGTACTCTTCTAAATCAACCATCTTAGCGCTAAATATAGTTTGATTTTACAGCCTTTGTTAGTTGTAAAGAATATGTTTGGGTGTTTTTTGTTTATATTTTTGTAATGTTCTAAGAAAGTGCTTCGAATGTACTCAGCACGTTCCAAAATCATATACTGAGAATGTTCTAATCACATCCTAGACAATCTCAATGACAAAAATAGAAGTGAATTTATCATTTACCAAGCATGTGCTCAGTATATACCTAAAGTGCTCGTACATGCCTGGAATATTCGGCACTTTGACAGTATGTTCGTAGTACATACTGTGCTGTCTGGGGTATACTGCACGATGCATAGATATGCACGAAAAAGTTTTTGAAGAATTTTGAAAAACAAACCCCTTTATGGCCAAAAACCCCCAAAAATCTATTATTATTACCTAAACAAGAATTTTTAGAAAGTTGCAGGTTTTTCCATATGGTAGGGTACATTAAGGGCTACAAATAAGCAAAATTTTATCAAAATCGTTAGAGCCGTTTTTGAGAAATTTTGATTTTTCTTGTTTTTTGCCATTTTTGGGGGGTAAAACCTCTTAAAAATCAAAAATTTGGAAAAATGCAAAAAACGCCTGGAGATACTCCAGTACTACACCTACATACCAAATTTCATCAAAATCGGACAGTTGGTATAGTCTCCAGCTCTGTACACATCCTTACAGACACACGGACAGACATCACCAAAAAAAACACTTTTTTGGGTTCAGGGAACACCAAAACAAATAATTCCACTAAAAATATTTTTGGGTTCAGGGAGCACCAACACAGATAATTCCACTAAAAAATTTTTTGGGGTTCAGGGAGCACCAAAACAGATAATTCCACTAAAAATTCAAATTCGAAAATTTTGGACGAAAACAATACTTTCTCCATATACTACGTACGTATAGGGCGGAGAAAGTAAAAATGAGCAATACAAATTTCGATTCTCCTATCCAACTAATCTGAACTGACCGAAAACATCAAACAATGAATTGTTTGTTCTGATTTGAATTTCCACCGGGGGATAACAAGACATCCGTTATTTATAGCTGAATTGAAAATTTCATTTATTTTGTAGTTTGGAATTTAAATCGGTAAAACTATAATATACAAGAAAACACTGTTCGGTGAAAACACTTTTTCCAAAGAAAAATTTAAAAGAGTATACAATAAGAAATAATAAACACTAAATGATTAGAATTATGTATCATATATTTTGGCAAAAAAAGTAAAACATATTATAGTAATTGTACAAATAAATAAATTCAGATACTTAGAAAATAATGGTCTTGGACAGAATAGACCAGGTCTTTTTTTTTTCTTTAGACTCAGCAGGAGTGAAAAAATATTGCTGAGTTGACTGTAGCTTTCCAAGTGGCAGAGCTATGCACTACTAGCATTGAGTATGCTAGTTTTTCATTCCTCCGCTAGCAAATATATGGCAGCTTCATAAAGGCGGAAAATAGAGGGTTACAGACATGTTCTGAAATGTTCATGCGTGCCAATGTATGGTAGCACATGTTATTAAATACAACTTTCTCTCAAACATTGAACATCAACAGATGTATTATTTTTGTATGACTATTCCACGAGCAACAACTTGATGTGATAACCACCAGAGTGCAGGCTAAACACTGGAGTAGAAACACAAAGTCGGCGCGTACATGCTTCCACAATAACGTGGATTTTTTCGTCATAAATTATCAAACATTATTGAAATTATTTCTATTTGAAAGGAATTAAACTTCGAATAGGGTGGGTTTTTTTATAGGTTTGATATTTGCGTTATTAAATAAGAAAAAAGTGCAAAATTAGATTTTGAGTTAAGTCAAAGAACACATTTTTTTTTTAACTTGAAGATATCCACATTCGGATATCCTAACCTTTAAAATGACACATTCAGAATAATTTTCTGATCATCATTACTCCAGTAATCTTATTCCCCGTTTAACATTGATCTTATGTGAGTTGAAATTCAAGATGGTGGATGGGTCTGCCGAGCCTTAGATTGGTTCTCGCTTTATAGGAAGTACTAGCTGACCCGTACGGCGTTGCCCGTGGTGGTTGGTACTTTCACTCTTTTTAACGTAATTGTAATCTTTTGAAGTGTTCAGTCAGTGAGTGGTATTTGGCTTATATATATATAGATCTTAAATAATAAAAGCACTATTGTCATAATAATAAAAGATCTGAAATTATGATTTAAGTAACTTTGATACCCCCAAACCCCTCCTAAAATTTCGAAATTTTTCAT
>JAGFPH010005129.1:9894-37440 GCA_018207615.1 Philaenus spumarius
AATGTTGTCAGTTAAACTGAATTCTGAAATCATCAGGTGACTTGTTCAGGACAAATAGTGAAACAACAACTGTGTGAACTGCACAGGTCGCCTGAGCCTTCTTTAATACTTGCTTCACACTATAGTTGTATTGTCAATTGTGACATACACAATCCGTGAGATAGAAAATTACAATGTGACAAGTAAATTCCCATAACGTCTAAACAAAGAATGGTGGTCTAGTAACAAAAGAGACGCAAGATCAGTAATCAAAATTTAATGAATTATATATACATATATATACATAAATCAGAGACGCAAAACAAGTAAATTTTAATAACTTAATAAATGTAAAAATAAAAAATACAAACAGACTGTAATATAAAATTAAAAGAGCAGACTTAAATTTTAATGGATAGGAAAAAACATTGGTAAACAAAAGTGTGTTATATACTTGTGCAAAAAATTTGAACATTGACAAAAACAACAGTACATATTGAAAAAACGTAAACAGTGCAGTCTAAAATAATGTTAAGGTCACATAACAGATATTTATAACATATTTGAAGAGAGATAATTATTAAAAGAACTACATCACATGTTAAAAAATATAACAATATAAATGTCTATAGTGATATAGAACACAGACTAAAAATTGATAGCAGCGATGGAAACGACGAATAATTTCTGGAGGCGTTGTACGGCATGGTTTTGCCGTATCTTAAAAGCTTCTCTGGTAAGATGGCGATTGAACAGTATTGCCAGCGTGGGTGAATTGTGAATTCATTGCAGAATATGGATTGTTTATTGGAAAGAGTGGTGAATTGTGTAGTAATGTAAACTTCTACCAACGTATCGTTTATATACGTTTCATCGTTGTGATGCAGCGAGTGATTGTTGAAGATTTGTAAGTTAATTGTTTGTGACCATGTGACACCGATTTTCGCTACATAGAACTTCTTGTGAACGCAAGTATAACAGAATATCATAGAAAGCCTAGGTGTATACCGAACTTTTTGATCAATTTTGTAAATATTAATGGCCATAGTATGTAGTAATTTACAATCTGCATATTAGATTCAATTTCTTAACCCTGGAACTGGCAGAAGGCCATGCATGGCCTTCTCTCAGGCGCAGAACGCAACAACTTCACACATTTGCAAAAATTTGCATATATTTGCATAATCGCTAATTTAACCCACTTAAAATTATCCAATCGTAATAAAACTGGCACCATTGGAAAGGAAATGAATTAAACTTTAATTTTTGTATTTACAACTTTTTCGTAAAACGTATATTTACATACGTAATCATCGTTTTAAAATATGCACATCGGCCTACAGCTCTTTGCGTGCGCGAATCTACATACAATTGTACTCTTATTTCCCACTTCTAAGGCGTTAAAAAAGACAGCCTACACTAATATTTATTTGGCAATTATAACGACACCATTGGATTCGTCATGATTTTATCTTTCTGTTGGTGTCTTCCAATCAGATGTAACTGTAAAATAATAATTTTATTGAAGAGGTACTGTAAACCCTTGCGATTGGACAGTCTCTCAACCAATAAACAGGCCATTTGTCAACGATTATTGTGAAGGCAACGCCTTGTGTTTTGACAGATTGCTTTACACCATTTTGTAGATAACAGTTTGATCTTTCCAACGGTGGGAAGAAAACTAGAAATAACCAGTTTTTTATTTGTCTAGACAGCTGTGCAAAGTTTATATTTAGAGCGGTCTGGTGTGACCATGCGTTCTATCTTGTTCCCACGTTATACAATGCACGCTTATCGCCCGACCTTTAGCGACGGCAAAATGACATTAGATTGATGTCATTTTGTTATTCAAATAAATATAACTCAAACACTTTTGTGAACTAAGGAAAGACAATTATACCGTTCTTTTCTTTGGTTTATCCTCTACACTTTGTTATAATAATATTTCATTTTTGGTCAAAGCATATATTAGTAAATGACGTTACAATCTAGGCCTAGGTTTGTTACCAGTAGTGTACTTGAAACATAAAAACTGTTTTTTTTTTTAAATTAAAAAATTTGAAATTGATAAATGTTTTTATACAGTTATATTTAGAACTAAATTACGAAACTTTTACGCTTACGAAAAAAATACAAAAAATGTTTACTAATTGTTATGTAGGCCTAAAGCTGAACTTTTTCCTTTTGTTACTGAACATTTTTTGTTTCTTGAGCTAATAACTTTTACAATTTCAAAATAAACTAATTTTTAGTGGCATATTTGAATTCTTTGAAGGTTCTTCTACAAAAAAGCTATTGAACACTTTTGGATTGGGGTTCATTTACTATTTTTGGCGAATTTTTAAAAATATGCTTGCAAAACGCTAAAAACGGGCTGGCCAATTTTAGCTTTAACCGTGCCTGTTCTAGGGTTAATATAGTTTTATTCTAAATTCAAACTGCGTCTCATTTTTTTTTAATTTCAAATTGTATGTTGCAAATTATAAGATTATGTTTGGTAATTCTTATGTTGTAGATAGATTTTTCTTGTATAAAGATCTATTGAGGATGAGCAAGTAAAAAGTTTAGTTATTCGTCACAATGCTTTGAATTTCATTGGTACCCACAATTGTCCGTTAGGGAGTACTGTTGCAGCAACGAAACGCACCCCGGTAAATCAAATTGGAATAGATTGTTTGTGTAAATTAAGATAGGCCTATGCATAATTATTAGAAATGACTCATATGAGATTATATTGCGATAGGTTGGCGAGATTGGGAAATATAGTCACAGATGACACGCCATAACGCATAGATCGAATTATATGTGGAAGATTGATAGATTTTTCAAATGTAAAGAAAGCAAGTTTTTTGAGGTTAAGTGTTAGGTTTTTTGACTTGAAAGTTAAGTAGTTTGAACAGAGAGTGTTTTTAATTGGAATTGAGTATTAAGCAAAGAATAATCCACATATAATCTTTTTATTAATTTGAACAATTTTTTAAAATATTTATTTGGAAATTTCTCGACTTCATTTTTTTAACAAGATTATTTACAACATAAATTTTATTTTTATAACGCTTAACGTTATACAATATAACTGAACTTTCTTTTGGCCTTTAGGCTTAAATAAACTCAGATTCATAATTAGTATTATTTTTGTACATATTATTGTAAGTAATCATTAGTCTAAATGTATTTCATTCAAAATATGTTTTTATACACCTTAAACCAATTATCTAACATAAGTGTGTATAGAGGTTTTTTTTAAAGCGACATATTATTATGGTCTGGGGCAGAATTCACCGTAAAGCCTATTTACTTACACATATTTAAAGCAATTTTTTTACCGAAAACACCCGATGGACTATTTTATTCTGACTATAAACTTTTAATATTCTTTCTACATAAAAATCCATGGTCTGCACATAGATTTTAGCAAGGAACCTCAAGCTTCGGAGTCAAAGAAAACAAGCTCAGCAAGCTTTAATTAATGCAAATATGTTTGCTTTAAAAAATATATTAATTTCTGATTATCCGCTTTTATAGTAATGCAAGTACATAAAATAATTGCATTGTGTAATACAACATCCCTTACCTAAAAGGAATATTTTCTGTTTTTTTTTTTAGAGATATTTAATCTTTAACAAGCCTCACGTTTGGAGTGTTAAATTATAATAATACAATAAATGGTAATGATCTGATCTATTTATATACAAATAAGTTCAACACATAAATAATAATAACACGAAATTGAATTTCTTTTAATAACTGAATAAGAAAATTAGTTAGTATTATAAACATTAATTGAAAGTATTAAGTTTTTTTTTAATAGAAAATGTATTCAATAATCATTGTTCAGTATGGTTCATCATTCCATATTTTATTACAATATATATTATTTTAATTTTTGACATTATCAAATCTATCAATTGTCTTTATAAAAGTCTCGGGGTTTAAGCAAGAATAAATAAATTTAATTGTTCCAAATATTGTCTCTATTTATTAAATAACACACAAGAACTCTTAACCTCGGTGGGTCGGTGCCGACTTTTCCCAAGTTTGGATTAAGATAAAAGTAAACGAAATATTGTAACACATAGTTAAATAATAAAGGTAAATTGCGTGAAAATAGTCACTAATAATGGTTATGATAGTGTAATGTGGTTGTAAGTGTATGTAATGGTATATATGGGTATCACTTGGTTCAAAGTTTGTTCAAACAGGTACGAATTGTATAAATATGAAAAATAATGTTCGATTACTTTCTTTAACGCAATAGTCTTTGCAATTTCACCCTTATTATACAAAAAGATAAACTAGGCCTAGTAATAGTTTGGAAGGATCTCACCAATATTTTTTACTCTTCTTGATGACTCGTTTTGGATTCAAACGATTTTTATTATATATTTATCTTGATTAGTTTTACTGCAAGTTTTGCTTGATAGTTTGGATGTTGTATCTAGTCATAAACGGGTAAATTTCTTTAAATTATTGCTCCACTAGCCAAATGGCGTACTGTTCCCTTTTGTAGTTTTTACAAGAATGAAAAATAATGCACTTTTGGTCACTCCACAATCGCCGACTTGATATACTTCTTCGGGGGTTTGTGTTTGTGAGTGTTAGGAATTGATTAGTTTCTTTTTGAGTGTTAAATTATTTTTTGAAAAGTAAAATCATTTAGAGAATAATCAATAGAAATAAATAAATAAATTGAATAAAACACTTAAATAACTTCTTATTATAGGTACCCTTTTTATAATCTAGTTTTTTTATATCTACAACCTAAAGAAACTAACTAATTCGGATTTTGTAATCCGTGCAAATTATGGTCCAATCACAGGTAGACTCTTCTGTCGTAGGCGTGGCTACCCCAAATAAACATGTCCTCCTTAGTATGTTGTAGATGATTCTCATTTGATTTTTGTAATTTCCTGACTTAACAACTTATATTTAATATTTTTGCCAATTACTTTTTACATGTAAAAAGGTTCGTTCTATTTATAGGCCATATTAGTTTTTCCCTAAAATGTTTTTATTATTTAATAGAGTTTTCCTTACGGGTTCCGCTTTAAATTAGTCATACGTTAGGTCAAGATTCTGATTTTCAAATGTAAATAGTTAATGAATAATTTATTATTACGATAGCCCGTGTTAGAATGACATTCCATTTCTCTCTTCAACTATTTTCTTAATGAACATCTTTATTTTACTAGTAGTTAATATTTATTTTATTTCATTTGGAATTGTTATAGTAAGTAAGTAGAGTTGAAAACAAAACTTTGTTTAAAATTTTGAATGTCAACTGTCATGCTAAAAGTGTTTTGTCAAGATCTTTAACCCTGTAGATGGCAGACTGTACTTTGTTACGCTCTCTCGGGCGTAGAACACAACAAGCTCGAACAATAGTGAGAAATTGCATAAATTTGCATATTCAGTTATTTAATACACTTAAAATCATCCGATCGTAATAAAACTGGCACCGTTGGAAAGCTAATCAATTTCAACTTTAATTTTTGTATTTAAAACTTTTTCGTAAAACGAATATTTACATATAATCTGTAACTCCTCACAGATGTCAATTATCACAAAGATCACCACATCATTGAAATCATCAGACCTTTATCTTTCAAGTGGTGTCTAGATATCAGCTGTGGCTGTATTAGGTTGCGAGGTATCAAATTTACAATAAAGGCTTGTCATTGGTCAACGATCGGGCCAATTAGCAAGCATTTTTTAAATCGATTTTTACTATTAGAAATCGATTTATTCCTAAGATGTGTAATATACCATTTTAAAGATAAAATTATAAAGTTTTAATCTATGTTCAGTTGAAATAATTTAGTGATATTGTGTTGGCACAGACTGGCATAAAGAAAGACGGTTTTGTCAAGGTTTATCACAATTTTCCCAAGCCATTCTGAAAGCCTTCACTTATAAGCTTTATTTCCACTTGATATTTTAGTGAATTGAAAGTGTTTATAGTTTATAAAACTGTGTTATATTGTGCTACAATTATAAATGAATAATTGTAGAATGTGTTATTGCGTTTTTTAGTGAAATTATGTTTATAAAGTATAGTGAAATATTTTCTAATAGATAGCAGTGTTCTTTCATTTTTGCTGGTAGCCTAATAGGCTAGACTATATAATCTACCTGAAAAAATGATAGTTTAGCAATAATCTATACTAAAAATAACTATAGCAAAAATCTACATTTAGTTTAGTTTTTTATACATGTTACAAAGATATATAGTGGTTTTTAGACATAATACTAATATTTAGCAATCTGCCTAACCTAACCTAAATTTGACAGATTTACGCTTATATGATCACAATGCGGTTTTTTTTTTAAGTGTATGATATTTTTTTTCTACAGATTTGTCTATATAACTATTTTCTACAACTGTTTTATATCTTGAAAAAAATTACAAAAATATTTCTTCAACATTATACAACTTTGTTTATAGGATTTTTGGTAAAAATCGTGGAAAGTTATACACTTTTGTTCGTTCTGTTGTATCTGATTAGAAAATGTAAGGTTTTTTGTAATTTACAATCTTACAGTTCAATTCTATCATTTGGTATAATAAAATTTCATTTTCGAGTCAAAAATAAATAGGCCTATTAGTTTTGAAAATAGGCCTATTTTTTTAGCATTTTTGTAGTTAGAACATAAAAATTGTTATTTTCAACTGAAAAATTTTGAAATTAAAATATATTTTTACACATTCATATTTAGAACTAAATTACAAAACTTTTGTATATTTTGAATAAAATTACAAAAAAAAAATTACTATCTTTTATTTAGGCATAAAGTTGGGTTTTTTCCTTCCGTTTCTGAACATTTTTAGTGGCATATTTGAATTCTTTGAAGTTCCTTCTACAAAAAAGCTGCTGAACACTTTTGGATTGGGGTTCATTTACTATTTTTGGCGAATTTTTAAAAATATGCTTGCAAAACGCTATAAACGGGCTTTTCAATTTTAGCTTTAACCATGCCAGTTCTAGGGTTAAATTAACATTATATGCTGTAACCACAACTGAGATCTGTTACCATGGTAATGGTGATGGGGTTTATCAAGTCAAACATGTTATACTTTTCTTATTCACATTTAGGCGTTGTTGTAGAATATCTTTTATCTAAGGGACAATGTACAAAGATGTTGTATTTCTTCCACTTTGATTGTATTTCTATTCTCAACAAATTTATCATCAACTGTCCTGACATTATAAAATACATCGAAAATGTTTTTATTACCACTTTTTTCAGTGTGATATTTTTTATTCTATTTGGTACAACACTTTTGAACTTAAATACAATTTTACAGAGGTGAAAACCTCTAATAACGAAATTTGGAGGGGTTTTTTGTAGTGAGGCCTGGGGCGGACTGTCACACTCTTTGTACGTCTCTGTTTATTTAGACCAAATATACTTCATGAGTACTATTATGTAGGGATCTTTATATAAAGACTACTCGCTTGGCTCTAATTATTTCGTGAGAGGATCATATACTTGCTACAATAACTCAAACCCCATCAAGAATATTTCAACATAGCTTTTATTCCAATGACAGTTAAATAGACCGTTAAATACAGTGCTCTACTAATATGTTCAGAAACAATAATCTTTAATATTTATACATCCTATGCCTAACTCTACGGGCAAAACTGAGTTCAAATAATGTATCTACTCCCCAATGTTCTCAAGTACGGATATCACTCAAATAATTAATTACTTCAATTTATTATAAAACAAACAAAACTGATTCTACTTAGCTAAAACAATTTCCCCAAATATTCACAATAAATGTTCCTCACCTTAATTTGTCCTCATGGCTTCTTCCGGTCAGCCCGTGTCGCCCCGACGTAAAAGCCCTGTATCGAATTTAGTCGCCTCTATTTACCATCTCTGTCCCCTCTCAGTTTTACTCGTCTAGCTCGGTCGTTGGCTTACTACAAAATGCAACTATGCGATTTGACTTCATCGCGTGTTGCACCAATAAAATTCTACATCTAATATAGTTAAAATATAAATTAATGATAACCCTCATCTCACTTCGTAAAAGGACCGCCAAGCGTTTCAACTATTTTGTAATTAGACTCATGGATACATTCAAGTGAAAGTACTGAGTCGAAGAAGTTGTACAGAGTCTTGAGTGAAGAGCATCGATCGGTTTTGGTGATTTTGAGAGAAAAATATTTTTAATTCGATCAATATTTGTTCAGTTATATATTCATAGCTTTACATAATAGTTGATTTCGCTCTTGCTTTTTTTTAAAATATTTGTTCAGTGATTAACTGTAGGTTTACAGTGTATTATTTCTCTCCTCTTCTTTTTTTGGTTAGTATTTAAACAAATATTTTATATTCTTAAAGCATAGCTTTACCAATTTGTTTATTTCAATTCTTTTTTTTTATAAAAAAATAATCATAGTTTGACGCTTTGTTTTTTGCTTTTGTTAAAAAGCTTTTTTGAGAGGATTTCAGTTATTTTTTGGCAGATTCGTTGTAAATAAAATAAATAACAGTTTCCTTATTTATATCAATTTATTATTTAAATACTCTCTAGAATGATCATAATTGCATTTGTTGGTCAATTCTTTTTTACAATAGTATTATCTTGAATAGATAGCCAATTATTCTTATTTGATCTAACCATACAAATCGCTCGCCTCTGCTGTCCGATAACAATACTGGATAGTAGGTACTTGTTCGTGAATACAACTTTGCCAGTTGATCGCAAATAGCGCTTGAGGTGGACTGTCTTGCGTAAATGTGTCTAAAACATTTGTCGAAACTTCACTAATGGAAGCATTTTGACTTCTATACTATTACAATGAGTTTATTTGTTAACAAAATAGTGGCAATTCAAAGTAAAATTTAATAGCGTACACATTTAGGCAGTAATGTTTATTAAAATATAGAAACACCTAGCATAAACTAACTTAAACAAAAACATTTCATAACGTATAGGCCTACGAATTCATTTTTCATTTAAAAATTTGTCACAAATATATTTAAACAATATTTAAAATTTTGATAGAATAAATTTATTTATTTTCTCCGTGTACTTTAATTGTTTCACAAAAAGTGCCATACAATACTGTGGTCATTTGAAATTTTTGAATATAGGCTTTTTCAGTTCTTTAAAATTATTTTATTTGAAATATATTAACAGGGGTATATAATATCATTAGTAATATTTGGCAAATTTAGTTTTTTGGGCCTCCATCTTGAAACGAGAATAAAAGTAGAATTTTCTTTTCAAAATGTTTAGGCTTCTTTAAAATGATGTAACTTTAACTTATGTTTACATTTGAAAATTATTCAATAAAACCATCCAAAGTATGAATTTCGGTGCAGTAGAATTTGGAAAATATATTTTCCTTTGCTTCTTTAATACGGTAACTGAGTCTAAACTGATTTGTCTGTTATAACCTGTTTAGACAATCGATTAGCCTAGTGACCTAATAGATTAAAATGTCTAGATTTTAAGATTGTCAACTGAGTTTTGTTTACCTTTGTGTAGGGTATGCGAGATTTCTATTTGGAATTTAGGCGTAAATTTACTATACGTCCCTCAGCTGATATTTCTGCAGTTGATGACCTTGTTTTACATTCTACTGTTAAATGTTGAACACAAGTAAACATACTGTGCTGAAGACTAATTATAAGTTAGAACTTCAGGTTATTTTTTTATTCTTGCATATCTGTTGGTACCGATATACTAAATTCGCACCGGAATTTCAAATTAGCCTACTTTACTAGTGAAGTGTTCTAATAAAATTTTAAATACAATAAAGTTTGTGCAGTTTGAATAGTAAAAAGTTTATTTTTAGGCTCCTTCAGGGCATCTGTACCACCCAAAAATTTCACAATTAGATAAATTAAAAATATGATATTTTGTACACGGTATTTTATTTTCGTTTTGCCCACCATTTTAAAATCTTGTCAGTTTCTGAGTGAGTTATATCAAGATTTATTTCAGAACACCTAGACTGTTTGCAAAAACAGTTTAGAAAGAGTTTCATTTGATTAAATTCATATCAAAGTTAGCGCCTGGTCAATCGGAGAGCAGCAAATTCCTCTGCCCCCCCCCTCCGATAACTAAAACAATATTCTAAAGATAGGCACAAAACAAAACTTTTCTATGTTATGTATTCTGGTGACAGTTTTCTATGTTTATGGTTTCTATTGTCTTTTATTTATGAAACAAAGACTACAGGAATACTGCAGAATTAATTTACTAACTTAAAGTAAACTGAATGCTACAAGTAGTTTGGATAAACAAAATGGAATTTGCTGTGTAATTAAGGTTTTGTCAAAAATGTTTAGTTTAGAGAAAAATAGGTGTATCGTAAAACTAAACTCTTTGGTTATAAAATGTTTTCAGGAGATTGGTGTTATTCAAGAACTGTTGCCAAAAATTAAGATTGAGGCACCACCTAGGGCAGTGACACGAGAGCTGAGACTCTGCCTAAAGGTATGTTCAGGAGGTTACACTTTGCTTTTATTTATTTACGGCAGAAGTAAGTTTACTTTCTACTTACATCATGGCATTAAATATAATCTGTTTGTTCTAAAACGTAACATCAACACAGCCCATGCAACACCTCCCATTGGCAAAAGTCTAGGTTTTTATCGAACATAAACACTTTTTGCTAACCGTACAAATTAAAAGTTAATTAACTAAATTAATGGCTTTGAAGTTCATGGAAGTGCTTACCAGTGAATTGTAGGTTTAGGAAATGAAACACTGCGAGACATGATAACTGATTATGATTTTTTATCTAAACATATTTAACTACTATAAAATACATACAAATAAACGTTTAATATTTAAGGCTAAATAATGAATAAATGGTTATAATTAATTTCATAATACTGAGAAAATTATTGTAAAAGATTAAAATCATAATGCTTGTTGTTCTTAGATAGCACCAATTAACAAAAATTTGCTGTTTCATTGGTTGAAAAACTGTCCAATCGCAAGGTTTACAGAAATCATCGTCATAAATCGTGTAAAATAGTGACATCTGATTGGAAGGCACTAGACAGATAAAATCTTGACGAATCCAATGGTATATTTATAATCTCGATAGAAATACTTCTGTAGATGGGCTTGGACATGTAAGAAGTGGGAAATAACAGTACAATTGTATGCAAATTCGCGCACAGAAACAGCTGTAACCCGATCTGCATGTTTTAAAACGATGATTACATATGTAAATATAAGTTTTACGAAAAAGTTTTAAGTACAAAAATTAAAGTTTAATTGATTTCTTTTCCAATGTTGGCGGTTTTATTACAATTGGATGATTTTAAGTGTATTAAATAACCGAACATGCAAATTTATACAAATTCTCTCATAGGTTCGAATTGGTTGCATCTTGCCCCTGAGAGAACGTCACTTTGGGCAATCTGGCACTGGGAGGGTTAAGCATGTTAGTCATTTTCACCTTTGACAATAAATCTTTTGTTTCTTAAAGATTGAAACTTAATATAATTATTTAAACATTGAGTAATTAAAAGTATAACTATTACCCAAAGTTTTATGCAGTTTTGCTACCTTAAATAATATTAAAGAAAGGTGACAAATTTTTCAAAGACAAATGTCCTTGCATAATTTGACAAGGCTAGACCACTTAAGCTATTTGCATTAAGGTATACAATTTTGTCCATTAGAACAATTTGCCAGGTTATGTAGTTAACCTAAAAACAAATTATTATTTATGTAAAGCAGAATTACATAAGTTTCATCTCTGATTATAGTTTTATAGTGCAAAAATTATTTTACCTACTAAACTGTAGAGAAGGAAAGGCTTGCGTCCATGTTATCCTGAGTATATTCATCATCAAAACAGTTGTAGTGGCCTCGTTGTAAAGATCTTATAAAAGAATTTTACATCTCAACGAACTTGTGATTCGTTCTCGACTTAATTTGAAATATTCTGATTAACTGTAAAACATGCTTGATTTACATTTAAAATGTTATATGAAAAATTGTTGTTGAAAGGATGCCCGTTTTTTCTGAGTATTTTCTTGTAAGTGAAAGAGAAAGCGCAGTATTGGTTAGAATTTCCTTGTCTTTGCGCACCCACTTTACAAAACTTTGTATTCTACACTCACACGCTACCTGTTGACTCGTTAGGTAACTTTTTGAAACCAGTCGGTTCTTTAAAATAATAATATAGTATTTGAATATTTTATTCTTTTAGGTTTCTTTTGCAACATACTTATGGATGATTTGTAAATGATATTAATTCACTTTAGAGGTAAGACTAATGTTTTGTTATTTTAATATGTTTGCAGAGAATAAATGTTGCTGATCTCTTACCTAGAGTGGAGTCTCCATGTGAAGTGCAGGGAACTGGTAACAAGGTGTGTAAAGGTGTTAATCTTGCTTATGTGTTAGAAACATAAAATGTTAACTTCATCAATCTAAACCATACTATCTTGTTGAGAAGTGTGTACCGTATGTACCTTGCTCTGAAACATGACCTAAAAGAACAATATAAATTAAACAAGTTTTTGTTCTGACATTTACCATTATTTGTATACAAAGAAATAATTCATGATGTTTCGAGAGTAAAAATAAACTCTTGTTTTTCACTTTATAACAAAAGTTAATTTGGTAAACTAGTAGCTTGACTATTGTGTGTTTAGTTGTGATAGAACAGTGTGTGTTTGCAAACATGTGTTTACATAGTAATATTTAAATGTTTGTTTGTTTCTAAATCTAGTAATAGCTTCTCAACATTTTGTACCCTACATTGACAGAAATCTTGTATAATATTATTACAATAGAGCCCCGCTAATCCGAACTAATTTTGAACCAACACTTTTCGGATTAGCAGGAATTCGGAATAGGCGGATTTCATAAATAATATCAACGTTTTAACATGTTAATGGGTAAATAATGTGCGGGGACATCTGCTAACATCAGATCTATACAGCTTTGATCGGCTTATGAAAAGGTTCAGTGAAAGTCGGAAAGAAAAAAAAATGCATTTCCTTCGATAACTCATAGCGCCGAGACATTACCTACCTCTCTCCCTCCCGCGTTTCAAACATGTTTATGAATCGCTGCATTGAGCACTAGTTTAGTCGTACCTAGTTCAGTGTTTACTCTAGGGGAGTTTGATAAACTGTGCACGCTTATTGCAGATGTATTGTAAATCTTTGTTCCGTGAGTCAAGAGTTACTTTACCGAGTCGCTATGCTTTTTTTTATTTATTCGTAGCTCCTTGACGTCAACTGTTAACCCTCCCAGTGGCAGACTGCCCAAAGTGACGTTCTCTCAGGCGCAAGATACAGCTATTTCGACAATTAGCGAGAATTTGCATAAGCGATAATTTAACCCGCTTAGAATCATCAAATCGCAATAAAACTGGCACCATTAGAAAGAAAATGAATCAAACTTTAATTTTTGTATTTACAACTTTTTCGTAAAACGTATATTTACATATGTAATCATCGTTTAAAAAAATGCAAATCGGTCTACAGCTCTTTCCGTGCGCGAATTGCATACAATTGTACTGTTATTTCCCACTTCTTCAACGTTTAAGACCTTCTACAATAATGTTTCATTGGCAATTATAACGATACCATTGGATTCGTCAAGATTTTATCTTTCTGTTGGTGTCTTCCAATCATATGTCACTAACAAACTAGTATTTATTTCAAGAATTACTGTAAACCCTTGTGATTGGACAGTCTCTCAACCAATAAACAGGCCATTTGTCAATCGATATTGGGAAGGCAGTGCCTTATGTTTTGACAGATTTCTTTACACGATTTTGTAGAGCAAAGTCTGAAGTTTGAAACGGTGGTAAGTAATCCAGAAATAACCGGTTTTTTGTCTGTCTAGTCGACAGTTGAAATGTCAGTTCTAGTGAGAAAGTCAAGCGCGTGGGTTCTCACGTTATACAAATGGGGACCTATATGCAGCGTGTAGGGTAGCGGCTTTTCATTAGATTGATATCATTTTGTTATTCAAATAAATATAACTCAAACACTTTTGTGAACTAAGGAAAGACGAGTATACCGTTATTTTCTTTGACTTATCCTCTACACTTTGTTATAATAATATTTCATTTTTGGGCAAAGCATATTTTAGTAAATGACGTTACAATCTAGGCCTAGGTTTGTTACCAGTCGTGTACTTGGAACATAAAAACTGTTTTTTTCAAAATAAAAAATTTGAAATTGATAAATGTTTTTATACATTTATATTTAGAACTAAATTACGAAACTTTTTTACGCTTACGAAAAAAATACAAAAAATGTTTACTACTTGTTATGTAGGCCTAAAGTTGAACTTTTCCTTTCGTTACTGAACATTTTTTGTTTTTTGAGCTAATAACTTTTACAATTTCAAAATAAACTAATTTTTAGTGGCATTTTTGAATTCTTTGAAGTTTCTTCTACAAAAAAGGTATTGAATACTTTTGGATTGGGGTTCATTTACTATGTTTGGCGAATTTTTAAAAATATGCTTGCAAAACGCTAAAAACAGGCTTTTCAATTTTAGCTTTAACCATGCCACTGGGAGGGTTAAACATTAAACATGGCAAGTAAACGAAGTCATGCTTCAAGTACTTTTAAAGAAAAACTCTGTTCGTAATAGGCGGATTTTCGGATTAGCGGGACTCTACTATATATAGAATTTTTAGTTTATCCACACAAAATGTTTTACATTACTTACTGGCCTCAATGAACTTTATACACATTGAAACATACAGTAGGCATGTGATATGAACCTAAATGTTCAATCACTTTAAAGGTAAACAATTCACTGATACTACTGCTAAATCAATAACAAGTGGCCTCATTGTACCTATACTGAAAATGTAAATTCTCCTTTGCTATATCTTTTTGTCCTTTTGAAATGAACAGTTCTTCATCAAAGTTAAAGTATCATTTAAAACCTTGTAAAATCCCAATTCTCATCTTGATAAATATCTCTATTAAAACAGCTAAATACTATTTATTTATAAAATCAGCTTCATTAACCCACAATATTTACAAACAGTTATTGCCATAAAGTTGTAAGTCTTCTTGTGCAGTTGTAGGATTTGGAATGCCTTATGGTCATCTAAGAAGTATCCTTCACACTGACAGCCTTCCTTGTCTGGTCTGCTTCAATCTGGTCCTTCAGTTTTTCCATTTCATGATATTCCCCCATTACAAGTATATTGTCCACCCAAGTAAACTGGCAACCATCTACAATTGTCAACAACTAACGGCATATGTTTCTCTATCTCTTCTGATTTCTAACTAACAGGAAGATTTTAGTTTCATTTATTTAGTAAAACCTTTAAATATTACATAGCTTGTGATTACAAACTAGCGAAAGTTTCATAATTTTACATCACTGGTAAGTGTATTAAATGACAGTGTTATTGAAGTTCGGTTTTCGCTGTTTCACGCCGCTCGGCTCAGTTTTCGTGGAGAAAACTAAAGTAGACAGAGCGATATCTAATGTTATCATTCAGGTTAGTACAATCGTGGCCAAGGGCACGGTTAAAAAAATCGTACTGTACCTAACTGAACGGTTGAGTCGGTGCTAACCTGTAGGAATCGTTGTCCCCTAACACAAACTGATCGGACATTGGTGAATAAATTAGCAGACGACTACCCCCACTCTGATCAGTGATCTGCTCACCGTAAGCTGATAAATTTTGTCTGGCATGGTAAAATTAAAACGGCAGACTTAGGCCGTCCACACACGGGTCGTTCTGGTATCGTCAAAGATGCGATATTTGTTACGCTTGATCGTCACAGCCTAGGTAAATGAGTGGCGGACCGCTAATGGAGCGTTTATCATCAAGAGTGAGAATCGTAGTCGTCTCGTGGTGAGTGCGTTTCAAGCGTTGTGCAGAGCATTTGTCAAGCGAAACAATTCCTCGCGTGGCTGGTTACAATTATCCAATTTGAAGGGGAAGTTGAAAATACCGGGAGTTTATGATTAACCTATTTATGCGAGAAAAAATGTTGTAGAGAAAGAGTAGGCGGAAATTGGCAAAAAATAATTTATATAATTTTTAAATACAATCATATCCTCATGAAGATTATTAATTACTAGTAAGCAATTGTGAAAAATCGCAGTTAGATTAATTAGATACACATCCGAAATACATCATTTAAAAAAATACTTTGTAACATTTTAGGCCATAAACAATCACCAAGGGGTGATTTTATGCTTATATTGAGACATAACATTCTGGTTTTTACTTTAAAAGAACAGGGAAAAGTAGAATTGTCAAATAACCTCAAAATTTACATAACAGCAACTATCATTTTGGAAATTAAATTAACCCTGTTATCATAGATTATTAAATAACTGAATTAGATCTAAACTTACCTTGGTTTTAAATTGAACTTACCTTTTATTTATTTCATTTTATAAAACACAACATTTAGAAATTAGTATATGTTTTTGATATAGCCTAAAGATGTTAGACGAGTAATTTTCACTATCCTTATAATGTAAATAATTCATGTTTAGATCATTAGTTATATTAAATTAAAATCAATACTGTATGTTTAGAATTATGAAGAAGAAATGGAGTGTACAGATGTTAAAATACGATTGTGATAAACAAGTGACAAACTGTGTAGCTGTTGTGTAGGGACCTAATGTACCCATGTTTAAATCGTGATGGTTTTAGAAAATATATAAAATGAACATTTATGATTCGGAATAAATTTAAAAACAGTTTTAAAACATCCAATATACATAAAATCTTATAATATTCAAAGAAGTGACAATATATTTAAATATCGCCAAAATAATACTATTTATATGAACCCAATGCTTGAAAGGAATATGAGTCACAGCAAATTTACAACAGGGGCTGTGAATAATGGTAACCCGGGATTGTTGAAGAGGAGCATACAATTTTAAGATTCTAAAGGTACATTTCGAGAAGTACAGACCATTTATTTCTTTATCTAAATATTTTTAACGTAAAAGAACAATCAAAAACAGTAATATTTGGAAGTTACAAAATATTTGATCGGTTATAATAATAGTATGAACTATCATGAACTAAGAAGTAGCAATTTCAATTGAAGCCAATATAGGTAATGTTAAACCTAGACTTTTAAACAGACTTGAAATTCAATTTAAACCTTTTTTAATCAACTTGTAATATTTCAAATTACCTTGAACAATATAATTAATAACCATATAAACATTTCTCTTAGTGATTGTATATATGTCTGTTAATAATAATAAGCAGCCTAGATAATAATAGTACTATTCACCTTGTTTGTTAAACTTAAGTTGCTAAATAATTGATATAATATTTAATAAAGGCCAGAATCCGAAGACCCGAGAGAGAGAGTTTTTTTAATTGATTTGTTTTTCATAATTTTGATTACAAGTATATGATACTATAATTATTAATATTGTAAGACATGCTTTAGAAAAGCTAACACAGCAAAACTGTAAAAAATATAAAGTTGAGTTAAATAAACCCACTTTTGTTAACCTCCAAGAGGTTGTTATTTGAGTTACATTAGACATATTATATTTTCTTAAGTGGGGAAATTGATTGTTAAAACAGGTAATTTGTGTTATAACTTTTTTTAAACAACAAAATTTAATTAGGCCTACCTAACTATGTTGATGGGGATTTTCACCTCCATAAATGTGTTGAACTATAGGGATTATACAACTGTAGGCCTATTTATAAAATAAAATTTAGGCCTATTTATTTGTGTAACATTTTTTATTTATACACTATATTATATATTTAAAGAAAGATAAAATTATTATCTTTTAATTGCTTTTTATTTCATATTGATAGATCAAATGATTAGAAGTTATTAATATTATAGTGAAGAAATTAATCATCTAATATGTTATTTGAAGACGTACGAATGTTTCCGAAGATAAACGAATAGGTATCCCTTCTTTAAATTTGTACAAACGAATATATTGATGATAAAATGTTGTATTTATATACAGTTTATAACCTCAAAGCAAATCTTATATCATAATATAGCATATGCATTAGTATAACTCATGTTTAAAAAAATCAACTTCACGAGAAATTATAATGATTGAAGTTGTAAACATAACCTCAAAGTATAATCTACGATGGGGTTTGTTCAAGTATTACAGATGATGAATGAAATCAGCTGTATGTACTCACTTCCGTACGTATTGCCACGCCGCACACGTGCCTTTTTCCGCTCGGGGTCTCGGCCTACGTTCGGAATCCACTCGTCACTCCTCACGCGTGCCTCCCGCGCCGTTAATTCTCCGGAACCGCCCTCAGCAAGCCTTTAGGCCTAACCAGCGTGTTCCCCTTTCTATTTTTTGTTTGATTTGCCCTTAATTAAATTTTGCACGCATACGTGGACAAGAATAGGAAATACACTCACTTTCCTAATTCTTATATGTTGTTTGTAATTAATACACTTTATTTTATTTTACTAGCTCTAGTCAGGCTCCTTCTCAGGATCGTGCCGTTTGGAGTTATTTAGTCACACACAAGAATTAATGTAACCTTATATTCTAACTTATTTTTAGAGCACTGGTTAATTTTTGGTATTGGATATTTAACTTATAAATGAAAGAAATTAAGATGAGAAAATAAAACCTTTTTATTTTAAAAAACAAATTAATTATGCTTTCGCAATTGCTTAAAATTTTCAAACAAATATAATAATGATATTTATAACTATATTGATATTTACATTTATTTTGCGACGCCTTTATACCATTGTGAGAAAAGGGAATATTCCGGAATGATTTTACTTTTATACTTTCCCGTGAATGTACTATTACTTTACTTATTATTTTTTAATTTTATTTTAAAAACTTTATTCATGGATTTTATTTAATTTTAAAATATAGCTTGGTTATTTGCTATTCACAAATATGATTTATCGCGGCTTTCCTCCTTGGTGGTTTAGGCCTTGGAACGAAGTCCTTGATCCTCTTGGGTGTTGGCCCTTCTTCTTCTTTCTTCCTGTCTTCTCTCCTCTAGGATATCTCCTCTTCTTTATGTAGAGCGATTTCTTACGGCCCGCTGATCTGTACCGGAGTTCGTGATTTTTGCCGACCTACTGCTGCTTCTGCAAACTTTTACGTGGTCCTCCTGTGGCTATCAAAACGCAACTGAACTGAATTCAACTTCCCTCAACCTCGTTCGGTCTAATTTGGAGTTAAGAGACTTACTCTGCCTTTTTTTAGTAACTTTGTCTCTCATGTGTTTTTTTCTGGTTTCTACGTTGTAGAATTTTATTTTAATTATTTAATTTATGTCCCACGACTTTTCTTTCATTAATTTAATTTGATTTCGTCGATAATTGTTTATTTCCTTTGCAGAGCAATAAGTAATTGTATTGGCTTTGGTGGTGGTAGAATGACGTCATATCTTCCGCATCCCTTCCCTGTGTTTACTCAACCCGTTCTGGTCTATACTGGAATTTTATATCTTTTGTATTTAATTCTTTCGAAGTGCTCTAATTTAGTAACCCCTGGTCCGATTTTTGATTTCTTTGGCTCATTGGATTCTTGACCATCTCCTGATTCTTTCCTCCTTTGAGTTGTCGTTGTAGGGTTCCTGGTTCCCCAGATATCGCCTTCGTTTGTTTTCTTTCAATTTTGAATTTTAGTTTCTCCAAATTTGTCTAAATTGACATTTTCTTGGTTCTATCCTTTTCTCCTGGTTCCCAAACTTCCAAAACTGTTCTTCTTTTTTCTCTTTGGCACGTTTCTGTGGCCTGTTTTGTGTGACTCGTCGAATTTTGGATTTGGCAACCCCCTTTTTGGTTTATGCCCCCTTCTCACATGGTATTTTACATTCACACATTTTTTACATACTATTTCATATATATTTATTTCTATATACCTTTATTTCCCTTTATTTAATTGGTTATTTTATTTTATTTATTTTTGAGCCTTTTTTTCAAAAATGGTTAATTATGTTAATTTATTTTTTGTTAATTATTATTAATTTATTATTCTTTAATTTATCCCCAATTTAGGCCTTTGAATTATTTTAATTTGTTACTTTTAGCATTTTTCACCTAAGTCTTTGTTTTATAACTTCTTAATTATTTTTATTAAAACAATTCTGTTAATTAGTTTTTTATTTGCTTCTTCTCCTCTATTCATTACATTAAAAAGAATTTACAAATTTTATATCTTAAAATAGTAACATGGTATCTTATTGAGCATAGCAACAGTACCTTGATTTGCAGTACTGGACAAAACTCGACATGAATTTTCCTGTCGGTCTCTCTTAGAATAATTCACCGAGCTTTGCTTCTATTGCGTTTAACATTGACTAGGCCTTCAATTTACAATATAATTATTTTAAATTACTTCATTTCACTTTACATATATTTTTCCCTTTATAATTACTTACAATGTGTTATTTTATTTATTACTTATCCTATTTTTGCATATTTAGGCCTTCTGGCTTCTATTTACAACTTTTTGTTTTAGGCCTAATTACTCTTGGTAATTAGTCCATTTGTGTCGGGTTTTTGCAACATTCCCCCCATTCAAAAACTGATTTTACCTAGGCTTTTGTGTGGAAAATCTGTTTTTTAATGTCTCTTTTCTCTAATTTTACTTTGTATTTATTAGCTTATTCTAACATTTATATTATTATTTTACCACTTACTTTTGGTAAGATCCCTTATCCCATTTGTACATTCTCCCTTCTAAATACATTTATTTACATATTACATCATAAATATATACATTCTTATTTGTAGGTGTCCACATCTGCTGAAACACAATTATTGATTATTAATTTATTATATTCTGATTACTGTAATTACTAATTACTAATTGTATACAAAATATAGTGAACAACCAAGTTTTACTTAAGGGAACCCAGGGCTAAAACCTTTCTTTTTATTTTTAAACTCTCACAATGGCTAAAATTTATTTTCGATTATTTATTTTTGCTTTCCATTGGTTTAACAGATTGCATCCTATTATTAGTGGTTTAGTTAATTTTAGGCACTATTAGAAATATTCCATGGACTGTCCTATCAGCTATGGTTATCGGTAACATGATTTGTTTTGCGATTTTTTGTCTTCTTCCTTTTATTGCTGTCACGATTTCCACATTCGCCACCGATAGTTCCATGAATTTATGTCCTTTCGCCTTCAATTTACTTAAATATTCCTCTTGAATGACTGACCATTGGGCACCGGTATCTATTTCCATTTCCACTGAATCTTTATATATTTTACCGTCGATCATTGGACAATATATTTGTTCAGATTTTATATTTAATTCCCCCGGCTCTTCCAATAACTCTTCCCTCATATCAAAAGAAACATTTTGCAATTTTATTTGTAACCTACTACATTTATTTAATTTTAATGAATTTATTTTTATTTGTTGCTTGACTTCGGTTCCCGAATCCGATTCTTGTTTCCGTTCCTGGCCTAATTTTCTGTTTTCCGGGACCCTATAACCTAGTTTTTTGGACTTGGTTTATGGACACTCGCATTGGTAGGATGAGGTTTTGTGGGTGTTGGCTTGTGCTGGGTTTATCACCATAGGATCTTTGGTAAGGGCTTCTGGGATGGTTAGATGAGTCCGTGGCTCTTGCCTGTTGCCTATCAGGGTTCCCGTACGTTTTCGGCCTTTCATCTTTCTCCATTGCTTCAAACGCCCTTAATAGCTCAATCGCCTCCTCAAAACTCTCACTCGGTTTTCCTACGCTCGCCACTTGTATTCTTGAGTCGAAATGTCGCAACAATTACAAATTTTTCGGGTATCGCGGGATCTAAGAATGTCGCCTTTTTCACCATTTTGCAAAAATATTTAACGCATGCCATCGATCCCCGATCGTTGTATCTTCCGTTTTCAATTTGATTTCGGAGCATCTGTTGTTCTTGATAACCCCAAAAATTATCTAGAAATTTTACTTTAAATTCTGCATAGGTGGTACTCCCCCTCTTGACGATACCCCACCAATCTAAAACTGGACCTTTAATCTGTTTTCAATTATTTTTAATTGATCTTCCCCCTCCAAGTTCGGGTCTATTTAAGCAAAATGCTCCTCCATATCTTTTATGAATTTCATTGGGCTACCTCGCGCATTTCCCCAAAATTCAACTAATTTTATTTGTTCCCCCTGACTTGGATGAACATATACAACTCTTTTTTCTGCGCCGCCTATGCCTCGTGACGCGCTAATGTCTTTAACTTTTTTCTCCAACACTTTCACGGAGAGTTTCACTTTCTTTCCTTGAATTTTATTTTCCTCGATTTTTTCTTTATTCTCTTTCTCGGCTATTTTTAAAATTCCTATATTTTCTTTAATTTCGGTAATTTGCACTTTGCATCGGTCTACTCGGCCGTGGATTATTTCGATACCTTCTTTTAGTTCGCTTTTTAATCCGCCTACCGCTGCTAATATTTCTTCGCTATTTTTCCGCTCTCTTTCTTCGCGTTCTCTTTCTCTGGCTTCACGTTCTAACTCTCTTTAGCTTCTCGTGCTGCTTCTTTCTCATCGCGCACTTTCTTTTCAGCTAACCGCTCTTGTCTTTCGCTCGCCATTAACCTCATCATTTTTTGGATATCCGTCTCCTCATTTTTTTCGGTGGGTCCGGCATTGTTTAGACTTATCTATTTATTATTTTCTTGTGTAATTAATTTAATTATTTGTCGGTTAAATAACTCTCTACTGTGATAACTGTCCGTACGTTTTTTCGACTATTTATAAATATTAAAAAATTTTAAATTATTTATTTCGTCGAGCCAACGCGTTCTGGGCGCCACTTGCCACGCCGTTAATTCTCCGGAATTGCCCTTAGCAAGCCTTTAGGCCTAACCAGTGTGTTCCCCTTTCTTTTTGTTTGATTTGCCCTTAATTAAATTTTGCACGCATACGTGGACAAGAATAGGAAATACACTCACTTTCCTAATTCTTATACGTTGTTTGTAATTAGTACACTTTATTTTACTTTACTAGCTCTAGTCAGGCTCCTTCTCAGGATCGTGCCTGATATTATATTTTCTTAAGTGGGACTAGGCTTTCAATTTACAATATAATTATTTTAAATTACTTCATTTCACTTTACATATATTTTTCCCTTTATAATTACTTACAATGTGTTATTTAATTTATTACTTATCCCATTTTGCATATTTAGGCCTTCTGGCTTCTATTTACAACTTTTTGTTTTAGGCCTAATTACTCTTGGTAATTAGTCCATTTGTGTCGGGTTTTTGCCCGTCACAGTATGTACACTCATTTTTATAGAAGTTGATAATTGGAACTGTGTTTTAAAATTTAATTCTAAATTCATTTTTATATATCTAAATATTGTTACAACAGCTGTTCATTACCGCATTTACTTTGATTTTAACGATCTTTATATTAGTGTCGGAAAAAATATAAACTTTAGGATTTTAAAATAATAACCTTAGTTTTATTAAGCTGAACCTATTTTAAGTTAATCTATTTCATCCCATTCTGAAACCTATATGCAGTATATATGTGAATAGAATATGTAAAGGCAATATTGAATGTTGTTGTGTTATATATACATAAAAGTTTATTATGTTACAGAAAAATAAAACTCGAAACATTGAGGAAGAAGAAACAGTAACACCAAAAAGGCTATCAGGGAACTCTGACAGAAAAAGTAAGTTTGTTTCATAAGTTAGCTTTGCTTTTTTTTAGTAAACTGTTTACTTTGTCCTTATATTATTGGAATTCCATTTGTTTTGCTTATAAAAATATGTTTTCACAAAACTTACTTGGAATAGCTTAAAGCAAGCTGATGATAGTCTACTTTGTGTGCTCACCATTAAATATTGCAAGGTGTATTTCTTCAGTAATTTGAACATGAAATACTGTGTGTAAAAAAAGTACGCCCCCCCAAACAATATTTTAAAACAAACAAATATCTTTTGGGAACGATACTAACTTAACTCAAAGTTTCTTTCGTCGTTATCGGAAATTTTGAGTGTCGCCCAAAAATGGGGATTTTGGGGGCAACTCAAAATTTTCAAATGTAAACTTCTTTTGAGTGGCCCCTCATTTTAAAGAGCTTTTTAAACCTAGGTGAAGGGTGACAGTTAAAAGTAAAGTTTAAAAGCATTACACTATTAGGTGTTATGTTCCAAATTACGGTAATGTTTTCAAAATTGTTATTATTTTAATTTTACTTGTTACTAGGTACATTTATGGTAATTTATTGTTTAATTTATTTCGCGGTTTGATTCTGAGGAGGGAGAAAATAGGCGGCCCGAAATCAAAGGAAAGAGGAAGTTCTAACATATTTTGAGTTCTCAGAAAACTGAATTCAAAGTTTTACATTGATATTTTGTAGATTTATGATGTTACAACTGAGTGGTTAAAATATTTATTGACGGTAAAGAAGGGGTTTATAATAATGTAAAAGATAACAATTTGACCGGACCTAAAAAAAATGATGCTGTGTACGGGTTGACGCATTAGCCGAGGCTGTTAAAACCAAGTTCAACTGTATATATTTTGTTTCTAATTTGCCTGCATTCTATTTTTTTTAATTATTATTGTTATTTTCTTGATTTAATTGAAACATAAATTTGTATTTACAATTTCCAACTTATATAATTAGGGATCTTAATTATGTTGGTATGGTTGTAGAACATTTATTAACTGAAAATATGTATCCATTAAACAGCCAAAACCATCCATTAAGTTGAATTTTATTGACATCCACAATTCAATTTCCAAAAGCACTTGTATAGTAATCAAACCCACATAATTATAAATGTAATTGAAAAAAGTGAAAATACATAACAGTTGTGTAATAACCTATGATGCAAATGGTTCGGTATAGTTTTTGGCATGAGGAAAATTGCTACGCGATATGACGTCACAGTTCATATCGTGTGACTTGGATCTTTCGTTGGCTTGTCTGACACCATTTGTTTTATAAGTTGTACCTTGAAAATTAAAGATGACATTATGTAGCATGTGCTAAGAATAGGGACACTAGGTTTGTTGCAATCCATATTATTTTTAAATCATGGTAGTTTGATATTTATGAGGAATAATTAATAAATATTTGCACATTCTACATAAATTTTAATAATTCAATATTTTTTGAAAATAATTTGATTTAACAGTTTAACTTTTTAATATTTATTTATTGTCACCCCTTAAATTTACAAAAGATTCTCTGGAATCAATATCAAGTGTGATTCGACTACCTTTCAACAATCTAGTGTAAGCAGTGTATTTTTAATAATACAGTAGAGCGTCGATTATCCGAGCGTCAGTTATACGAAACATCAATCATCCGAACGCAGAAATGTACTGTAAATAAATAAGTAAATTACAGTACTGCACATAATTCTGAATTTAAAGTTTTTGACTCACATAGTCAGCTGAGTTGTAGACTTCAGGGAATTTTTGCGCTCAGTGGAACAGCGGACGCTGTTGAGTCAGCGAGGCGCTTGGCCATACGCTGCCGCCAGTCGCCGGCCAGTCACTAGCGAGTACACAGTGAATATAATTATCTGAAGTCCCTCGATCCCAATTAGTTCGGAAAATCGGCGCTCTATTGTACTGTTTTGCTTCCTAATTTCACCTTAAAATTTCATTTTACAATTTTACCTACACAAAGAGTTTTTTAATGTTCAATTTTTGGTGTCCAAGTCACTATTTTATAATATATATTAATAAATTATTATTAGTACCTTTTTATTACAATCATGTGACTTCTTTTCTGTTTTATTACAAAGACGAGTTTCGGAGCCGTCTACAGATCACTCCGTAGAGGTTGTTAAAACATTAAAACTTTGACAAAAACATAGAACACTACACACAAATACAAATATCTATACGTGTACATTAATTTAGACAGTTTATTAGGTGCACACTGTTTCATGGTCCGCGAACTACTGGCATTTGCGGTAAGGCCCAAGTTTAGTAGATTAAGTTGGTCATATCAGCTAGTCATATCTCATTGCTGTCTCGTATAATCAGTTAGACTGAAACAATAACTTGTCATTGAGAATATTTTTTGACGATTTTTTAAATGCTTTATATATTTCAAACTCTTAAACGGCATACATCATTGGTCCTTTTTTACTAATGTGGAGTGGTGTCAGGTTAGATTCAAAGTTTGTATATGAATGTTTGTTATCAAGCTAATGTTGTGCGAAACTCAATCTATTGACGTACAAGCTATTTTTGGGCAAATGTTCTTTGTATCGCTCCATGAAAGATCTGCCTGTCTGTCCGATGTAAAAAAAATCACAGTCGTCACAAGCTATTTTATATACACCCGACTTCTTTTCTGGTTTTTATGCAATATTTTGCTTTTCTATACTTTTTCACTGATTAGTTGACCATTTGGCTTCTATATCCATTTGCTTGTCAATATATTTAATGACATTTAATTCTTCTATGAAATCCACTTCATCAAGTGGAATGGATATGAGACGGTGTACAAAACTGTTTTAAGCCGCCATTTTTTGTGTAAATGGATGGTATAACTGTGCATAGATAGTTTCATTATAATTACCCATAGATTATAACTGTTTTTCTATTGAAATCTTTTTTCTGTTTATCTTTTACTGTTTGTGTTTTTTTCTTGTCTATTTTTAATTTCAGATTGTATCTTTGCTAAGATTTTATACTGTAGATTTATTGCAATTCAGTCAATTTAGGTTTAGTTCCATCAATCTAGGTTTTATTTGATCTATTGTTATTATTCTTGTTACCTACTTTTTTAGTCACAATTTTAATAGTTTTTTAAGCTAAGAGTATATATGTGTTTTCTAAAGGATCTATTATGATTCTTAACAATGACACCCAAAAACTTTAAAGATTTAAAGGTATTCTTTTAAGTTTTTAATCGACATAGCAACTTGCACTCTAGATGGATCAGGCGTTAAATTTCTTACCTTTAAAAAAACAAAACCTATTGCATATTTGTAAGCTGAGTTCCATCTTTTTCTAATACATAAAAATAGAATTCACTTAATACATTTTTAATCCTTTCCTTGATAAAACTTCATAACTCTCATTTTCCATTCGTGGCAGAAAGACCTGATCCTAATTTATGTGCTTAATTGTAATTTGTTAAAGTGAGATTAAGGTTGAAAACCTCAAATTACCTTCCCAAAAAGTTTTACGATGCTAACACTAGTTTAGCAGACCCCAGACCGAGCCTAAGTTGAGTGTGCGATCGTCTCTCAATAACACACTTCTGTCAAACGAGTTTCTCGATTTTAACACACTTAGTATAGGTTCCATGAATCCCCCTATTACGTAACTTAAGAAACTTGAATACCAGATCTGCAATACATTACTGAACTTTCTTTGATATCATGAGATTGTAATCTCACCTAGTTACTCAAATTTACCTCATAATTCTAAATTTAAAATATCTGAATAACTAATCATTTCTCTCATGTAAATAAAATGACTATAACAAATTATTTGTTAACTCAATTTTCTTTTCCAGATTTGAAGACATCAAGCATTATTGTAAATGTTCCTAAAAGCAAACAGTACAATAGCGAAAGGGGTTTGAAGTGTAAGAAGTGTTCATATACTTGTACTCAATCGGGTCACCTTAAACGACACATG